>LSSN01000314.1:0-23953 GCA_001970855.1 Smittium culicis
CCCTTATTGTACCTAGATCCTTTTGAGTTTGACACTTTGGCTTCTTGGAACCTAGTTCATATCTTCAAAGTTAGTCTAATTTACGCTGAGGTATCCATGATGAGGTCTCCCAGCAGTATTTGTTTATTGAATTTTTTGTTAAAATTTTTGAAGCTGCTCATAAGCTCAGAAATATTATTTTTTTTACGAATTCCTGAGCTTGGGATATGAGCATTGGTGACTAAAAGCTGGGATTTTTTTATACTTTTAGTGCACCCAGACACTATTCCGGACATCCAGGTTGTGTTTGATTTACATTCGCTCAGATTGAGCCCAATGTTATTTATTACGGCCAATAGTAGGCCTGTTCCGCCTTTAATAAGATCAGCTTTGGACTCAATACAGGTGTAGCCAGGTATGCGGCACCTGTATGTTTTCTTATTCAGAAACGTTTCCTGTAGTGCCAGGATGTCCGGTTGTGCTGAATTTAAATAATATATAAGCTCTTCAGCTATTCCTTTAATGCCGCGGACATTATAGGTCAACACCGTGAAAGTATCATTGCTTTTAAGCTTAACGGTACTTAAACTATGTTTATTTTGAGTTTTTATTTTATTATTATCATTACTTTGTTTTAATCCAATTAATTTGGCGGATCGAATTTTTTTGTTGATTTCACGCCTAATTTTGGCATGTAAAGCTTTTTCGATTTTTTTTATTTCTAATTTTGAAAATTTTATTTTGTGTCCATCGTTGGAGTGTATTTCAAGCCTCCATTTTCCATTACGCTGTTTAATTTTTTTAACAGTGAAGCTTTGTTCAGTCAGTGCTGAGATAAGCAGAACGTATCTCTGCACTGTGTCTTTTTTGAGCTCTTAGACGTTTAGTACATAGAATTTGTCGTTTTTTATTTGATTTTTTGATTTTAATCTCAAAGAGACATGTTGACGATATAATCTGTTTGACCTTTAGAATGATTAATTTAACATAAATGTGATTGATTTTAAAGTGTTTTATTTTTTATTTTACTATGTTAAATAAAATTTAATAGGAATAAAATTATATGTAATATCATTATGTAAAAAAAGGCGACGTTCATTCCTACCCAAAAAAGAGTGTATTTAAACCTCATTAAAAAAATGTAGGATATGTATGTCCAAGAATAGATTAATAGTTAAAGTGGTAACTGGATAAATCCAATTACAATTAAATAAGTAAAAATAATTAAAAAAAACATAGATTGGCAATAATAAAGCAGAACTCGACCAATTTCCTCATACTGATATCAGGCAAAAACATTTCTTGTATTTACCTGGGATCATATTGTGCCGTATAACGGGAAAAAAATTCATGTGAGATTAAATTTCAAACTTTCAAACATCCTATGTTATAGTTAATCTTAATATTGCCGACTTGTCTTTTGATATCAGGTCTCCCTACTCTCTCGACAAAACCACCAGCCTTACACCTAAAATTTCCGTAATTGTAGGAAACTTCACAACTCAAACCATTTCTGCCCACTCCAGCCTTCATTGCATCTTTTAGCTCTTGATTTGAGCCATTACCTCTACATGCTATAGAAACTTCGCTGTAGTTTAATACAAACTGTGTTTCCATATTAACGCAACAATAACCATTTATGCAGGTATTGTCAATACTCCTTCTAAGATCATTTCTGTTATTTTCGCTAAAACCTGTCCAACCTCCGCATGATGAAACTGCGTGTACTGTTGAAATAAGTCCTAATATGAAAGCGGTAAGAAGTGCAATAAAATTCATTGTGGTTAATTATATCTTTAAATTAACTAAGTGAGTATATTTTATTATTAAATTTCAAGACCATTAAATTGGATATTTTGTAATAGTTATTCTTAATAGATTTAGTTGAAACTGATTAATATTTTTTCTTTTTGATCCTATTTTAATGTGAAAAACACATCCTTTTTATACCAAAATTTCGATTTCCTTCGCAACCAATTTTTCATCTACTGGAAATATAATGATACAACAAGTTGAGGTATAGATTATTTTTATAATGATTTTAATACTATTATGATAAAAAAATTATTTTGAAACAAATGATTACATCAGTTTCATTTTCTATTTTCCGCAATACAGTTCGTTTTGATATGCGAAATATATTTATTTCGTCTAGATTTTTCTTTTAGTTCCGAGACTAATTAAAATATTGGAATAATAAAAAACTATTACCAATAGAAAATTCAATTTTAAATAACCTGAAAATCAAAAAATTAAAATTTTTAAAGAGGGCCTAACTAGTAAGTATTAACTCATATAAATCATGCAGAAATATAACAAACTTTGCTGTTGATATATTTCACACCTCATGAGAATTTTATCTCATAAAGTGTAAATTATATCAGGCGATATCAAGTTATGATATGTGTATCTTTTAGGTTACGCAAATTTTCTACTAGCGTAACACGAAAAAATTTCAAAAAAAAATACATAGTTATAAAAAATTAAAGCTTTTTGCTGAATAGCTTATATAAACATAAAACTACCAGCTATATATTTTATACTCTTAGACTAATAAATATTCATACTTATTGCCGCGAGTCATATGGTCAATTTTTTTTTTTTGAAATGTCTTGCATCATATGACTGATTTCATACACGTACTTTAAATACTTGATTTTTGATAATTTCGTAACTGGATAGTTAATCAAATCTTTTTTTAGGTAATAGCAATATATGAACCATTATTGTGGATTATGTAGATTTTTTCAACATATCTTTTGTAGCAATTACTCAACAAAAAAGATAATATTTGATCCATGTATTATTTACATGTAAATTTATTATTTGCTGATATTCTACAAAAAATCAATATTTTTATAAACATTTGGGCTAAATTATTTTTAAAATACGCGTATTACATTATTCAGTATATATCAAACATTATATCACTACGTGAAAAGAATAAATATTTCTGTACTTTTTGATTCTTAATATTTTGCCTATGTCACTAGAATATTGAATCAAATATGTTCGTTAATCATTTCAATAGCCGTGACAGACTAAAAATTGAAAGTAAAATATGTTATAAAAATTTTTTGTGTCGCTTATAGAATCTTCAAAATCTACAACTAGTACCCATAATAAAATTTTTATTCAACAATTAAAGAAAGGAAAATATAAAATTTTAAACTTACAAATCATGAATCAACATGCAATAATTGACTACAATCACATGTGGATTGTAGTTTAAAAGTGCGTATATTGAAGTTAGTGTTTTGAAGTTATGCCTAAATTGGTTTGATTTTTGGGTAAAAGCGTAATATCGTTTTCATAATGCAATTTTTTTGTAACATTATAAATTTCAGCTATTATGTGAAAATTCTATTTTATGCTTATTTTCATATAAAAAAATCATCAAGTTTTACTATGAATTTTTTTTTTTCAAATGTAATCATTTTTAGAATATGTATTTTTTAATTCGTAGTGCTGTAAGCAGAAACTTTTTTTTTAATATAATCAAACCTGTCTATGCGAAAATTAAATATTAATTTTTTTATAAATAGTTTTTCAGCAATACCTCACAATCCCAGGACTTTGAAGTTACATCACTGAATGCCAACTATTACCTTTTTACGACACATTTATTTTTATTTGCGGATAAATTAGACTGGATTAAATTTCCAATAAATCTAAATTCCAACAATATAAATTCAAAAAACAGCGTTTTTAGAAGAATAAAAATTAAATCTTACTGCTTGGTACCATAATCAGTTTTATTCATGTTTTCCATTTAATGATATTTATTACAAAGCTAATAATTAGATAGAGTTTACTGTATAAAAATAAATAAAATTCAAAGTCTGTAAGCTAACTAGATTTGAAAAGCGAATTTAATAGAAGAAATTGGTTGAAAACTTATACTATTTACACGCAACAAAAAAAAACTTTTCAAATTAATATAAGTAATTTTTTAGTTCCCAAATATTTTTTTTTATAATCAATAATTATAAATGCATACAAAAATGTCTTGAAAAAAAATATATGTAGAAATATTTAACACTCTTGTAAAAAATTACTTCATTAGATTATAATTCACTTGCAATAATATAGCTATGATTAATCTGTCATTATTATAGATGTGCTGTTGAAATGAATTTATTTAATATAGGAACCAAAACCATGAAACATTTACTAATATTGCGAAAGTTATAAATTTAATAATAACCATGCGCTACCTTTTAGAAATTTTAGATGTATAGTACATCTAACTATCAAATATACAACGTGTAATTTTTTTTTTTTTTTTTGGATTAAAGCTTGACCAAATTAACAGTTTTATTTATGTACTTATGCAATATAAGTTGTGTAATTTAGTATAACTTCCACTTATTGATATCAGAGCTCAAAAGTCATATATATACTTTTTATCCTTTATATTAGCGTACATATATTACTATAAAAAAATTTAAAAACTATTTATTGTAACTCAAAAATTGGTCAATACCCGCAGAATTTATTCGATAGTGAATTTTATTTATTCGGTTTATTTGAAATATAAATAACAATACAATGAACACAGGTAATTCACAATAATATTATCTATAAAAATTAAATGGCTTACTTCTAAATGTTAATATGTTATTTAATTGTAAGCTCATTTAAATTGCTAAACTTTTTCTTAACAAATTGAGAAGCGCAAAATTGTTGAGAAATAAATAAGGTATTTTACTAGCGAATAATAACAAATACGTCCTACTAAGGAAAAAGCTGCCATTTTGTGATGTAACTTTCAAAATTCTGATATTCTGTGAGATTGCTCATAATTTTTTTATGAAAAAATTGTAATTTAGAAAATGACAATTTAAATTTCTCAAAAAATCATTTTTTTGCAGATCATTATATTTTGAATAATTTCCTGATGTTTTAACCCTCCCAGCAACAGATAATTACTGAAATAACTTTTTCATGAAAAAAAATGGAGACAGTTGGCTTTATTTGATGTATCAAAATTAGCCAAAATAATCCAAGACTGGTAAACTAACATATAATTACAAAATATCATTGGCTACTAAATATCGAACAGCTTATTAAAAATAATTGCTACCTGGCTTATTCGAATATGATTTTTTATTAAGGTTAAGATCTGTCTATGAAAGAGCAATGATTCTCAAAATATATTCTCAATAGAGTAATTATTTTTGAATTGATGAAATTGAAATGCACTGTTCACAGACAGTGTAAGCCAATGAGAATGAATAGCACCGATTTTCGTTTCAATAAAAGTGACACGTAAATTTGGCCTATAATTATACTCTTTACAGTAATAGGATATGGAAACCACATCCCCATATCAACATTCATATTTAATCCAAAAACTTAAATTAACGACAACGTGACTCTAAAGATTCTTTTTAGTAAACACCAAGATTCTGCAAAATAAAAAATGTCATGCTACCGTGTCCTAATAATGGATTTTTTTTGTTTAGCTCCATCATGGGCGGTAGATTTTTTTGATTTTCCAAGCATTACCAACTGTGTTGAATAAAAATAATTTAATTAAATGTTTCATTCATATTTTGGTTTGTTTTAGAGGTGTGGAAAATATTATATTTATTCATAAACTATTAAACCAATCGATAAATTTGTCTTAAAGGTTGTTGTACGAAAGGGGCTAATTTACAGTAAAGTTTACATTTATAGTAGTTATGTGCTTGTAAATCCTTAAAAATCGACTCAATGTGGTGAGTATAAAACTAGTTTGTTTTAAATAAAGAAATTCCCTGCAAAACTGTCAATAATTATGTATTTTAGAAGTATTTAAGTATTCAAATTACCTCTTGTGAAGTGTAAATGTAGTCACATTACACTTTTGAATATCTATAGCTGATTAAGTATGCTTGAAAAGATGATTGATACTATTGGCTATACTACACTGATTTCTGTGTCACTTTGTGAAATATTTTAGTATATAAATATAAGAGCCCAAGATTCTAGGAGCCTTGATATCTTTTCTCGTTGACATTTAGTATTAATAACGACTGTTATTTTGTAATATTATAAATCCATTAAACATCGCTTAGTTATAGCTCTTGAGTAGAACTGCTCAGCGCAGCATTCAAATCATTTTTTTTACCACAGAATTTTTTTCCTGAAAAAGTATTGTACAAAAATATAATTTCATATATTTGCTAAATTTATTCTAGCAGTAAAATAAAATTGTGGAACCAAAATATTTTCCGGTTTTTTTTATAAAGAAATGGTCTTTGAAGCTGCTATTACGCAAAGAGTAATTTAAAATTCCGTCTGTTTTAGGTAAAAAAAGCCCATAAGTGGACTCATTATAGGAATTAAAAAGATGATTTAATTTATGGAAGTTTCAGCGAGAATATTTGAATGAAATTGCGATAATTAGACGCCTTTAAATCAAGACCAATTTTAGAACAAAGTTATTTGAGTTTTGGGTAATGCATATCCCCTGTTTCGCTATTGCAACTTACTATCACTCTTCAAATTTAAAATAGTAAAAACGTAATTAGGTTTTTCATATTTAGTAAATTTTGATATTTTTGGTAAAAAGATTCCAATAGCTTGAAACCGGAGCTATATTTAAACGAAGCTCAAATCAGTTAATAATTCTATATAAAAGATGATCTAAAATACTACAAGATATCTTAAAATCAAACAAAACTTGGTTAGTTTATTTATTTTTTTCTATTTTCCTTATATTTCCTATTTCTCCTATTTCCAACTTTTTCGTTCGTTACACCATGATAATTGGTCTTTTCATTATCATCGTATAGTTTTGAATAAATATATTATCCCTTAATACTTATTGCGAAAACTGTGGTGTTTTAAGCAAAGAAAAGAAAAAAGGTTATTCACAAATTAGAAATTTCCAGATAATAATGAATAATGACCGAATTTTCAAAAAAAACTCCACATCCTAAATTTACAAACAAATTTATCAAATTATAAATCAATTAAGTTGTTGATGTTGGATAGTTTTCAACAGCAGAGTATATTAATTGCAAAATTCATAACTTACGTTTAACCCAACCAAAAAATGTACTTTGTATATACTATATATTTTGAAAGAAGAAAGAACTCTTCTTCACATAAATTTTATTATACTGTTAATTTTAAATCTGATAGCATTATTGGCAGAATATAAGAGCCATTTATACTTATCTCGTACTAATTTACTTTAAATTTGTATAAAGTCAAATTATTTGATAATGGTGGTTTATGTTATTTATACACTTCAGATACGTAAACTTTTAAATGTCCCCTTTATTCAGAATCCCCAATGTGATATAATATTTCGAATAACAAATAATTTCCATTGACATTTTCTTGATTATAGGCTATAATTTTGACTTGTAGCCCTACTAGAAAATTTCAATTGAATGAATTATCTGGTATATCCAATAAATTAATTTAATTCGCAACGGAAAATAAAATTTCCTAGAAAGTAAGCTCTACATCTTCCTAGAACCCGTAAATTAAAGCTTTCCAAACTATTATACTTCTATCATCCTAAAAACAATCGTATTTTCAATTAAGCTTAAACAGCTGCTTTTGAAAATTATTAATCTTTAGCACCCCTTTACTTCGTTTTTTAATTATTCTATTTTTTTATCTATATACTATTAATAACAACAACTTATTATGGGGCCGTCCAAGGCTGATAAAAAATTTTTATTGTATCCATAATTTTTAGCTATTAGGTTTATAAAGTTTATTTTAAAGTGCTAGGTAATAATATATATACACTGCTTCAGCTGATAATAATATTTTTTACTTACTCAAATGATTATAAATTAAAAACTTAATTAAATGGGGCGTTTGGTAAAATTTTTACTAAACCTAGAAATGAACTGATTAAATTTTATAAACTAGCAGAAACCCAACCATGAATAATTTCGGTTTTTTCAATTAACTAAAGTCTAGTCATGAAATTACAAATTACTTATTAAATGTTGGTAAATATAATAACTGTGTAACATTACAACCCACATTATTTCTATTACCCATAAGCTTTGTGAAGTGTAAATGTAGTCGCATTATACTTTTGTTTGTATATAGCCAATAATGTTTTCTTGATAAGCATAGTCAGAACATTGGTTAAACTGCATTGCTTTCTGTGTCACTTTGTGAGATATTTTAGTATATAAAAATTCGAGTCCAAGATTCTATGAATTTTGGCCTCTCTTCTGGTTGACATTTAGTATTAATAAAGATTGATCTTGTACCATAAAATTTAGTTTTTAAACATCATTTAGTTATAGTTCTTGGGAAGAACATTTCAACTCAGCAAGCAACTCTTTTTAACTTGAAACAAAAATAGAAAACCCCAACAGAAATATTTACACGCGTAGTACAAAAAAAAACTATTGGTGAATGACATAAACACTAAGTATAAAACCTATTTATTGCGTTTTTTATTTCAATCTATTGGAAGCTAAATACGATTTTTTAATTTCCAACCCAATAAAACGTTTTTATGCTCAAATTTCTTCAAATTTTTTTGCCTATCGCAGATTATAGAGACATTTAATTTGGATTTTTCATTATCAAGCATCCACATTAGACAACTTATTGACGATATTACCCTGGATATAATTATACTACACTAAATTAAATAATTTATCAGTATATATTTGAGTTTTTCGTATGCTCTTTCTAGAAAAGATATGTGATACTAAGAGTATATCTACCCCTACTTCTTGGAGTTTGAAAATTACTACTTTAAGTGGCTATATAATTGTAAATTTAATTCAAAAAAATAAAAGCACGCCTGAGGTATTTTATAACTTTAATAAAATCTCATGAAAATTTCAGTACTGTTGAGTTGATGTGAAACTGAAGAAAATCTAGTATTGAATTTCGATCTCATTACTTACATTTTATTACAATCTCTGGGATTTACCCATATTTCAAAGCATTTTACACTACTGTTATTTATCTTTACGAAGAAAAAATGTAAATAATATATATGGTGTATTTATACGCAAAGTTCAAATCGTATAAGAATTTTACTTGGATAAGTGCATATTTTTAAAGCTCAAAAATGATGAAATTGTTAATTGATCACTACCTGATTGATTTCGTATTTTTATTTTGCATCAGATCATGGATTCTTTATGAATGAATCATTTTATAGCGTAGGAAATTACAGCGAATAAAATCCAATTTACAATTATTGCTCTATAAATATCATTAACTAATTATCAAGTAAATAAAATTTTCTAAATTTCTAAATTAAATGAATTAATAAAAAAATTAATATACCTTATAAATTACGCCAATATTATTAAAGATTTATGAACATAAAGGCTAATAACATTACACTTCAACGTAGCTCTCTCTTCTTTCAGATCCTCCCATATATGATTCGAAGAACATGGAGAATTTTTTTACTCGTTGATTATATTTTCTAATGAAAATTAGTCGATATTATTGGATTAACAATTTATTACGCTTGATAATAAATTCTTAATGAATTTAAAATACAGATGAACCTTGAATTTTAGGAAAATCAAAATAAAAAATATCCTTCTTCTCGAAAGAAACTCGCGTAATTTCAATATATGATTTATCAACCATTTCTTTGACGTTAGACTGTTTTTGATCCTCAAAATTTAGCTAACTTCATTCAATAAAAATAATATAGTCATGGGATTAAATTTATTGATGGTTATTGTAGAATCGCAGCAAATAATAATGCACTTCTAAATACATGGATTCAGAAAAATTGTTATATTATTATCTTTGAACGGGAAAAGGTTAAATTTGTTAGTTTTGAGGTTTAGTGTTAGTTAAGAGGCGATTAGCGTAAAACATCTTCACGATAAGTAAATACGCAAGATGTGTTTAAGCTTTTAATTTTTAGATTTCTAATTTATTGACCATCGTAAATAAGAAAAATGAGATCTTTCAAAAATAACTTTTCTCGTAAAAACGTTTTATTTTGGAATTCATATTTATTTGCAGATTATTAAAAACCCAGACCTTGATTCAAGCATATAATCACACAGATTGCTATAAACAAGAAACTTATTATTTTTTATAGATATAACTGTAGTTACACGAACGCTGATCCCTTATAATTTTGCTATTGATATCAATTATATATAAATTGCTACAGCTAAAATATATATTGTAATAGATGTTGATACCGATAAATCAAGGCTAAGGGTAGTTTTTCCTGAATAAATTCTATGGATTCATTATATTAACTTTTATTTAATAAGCCGAAAAAATATACTTTTGAAAACACTCTTTACTGATTTTTTGGAAATGTATTTTATTGTTTATATGGCATAATTGGATAAAATTTTTCTAAAGTTGATTTTTTTTTCCGACTCTTTGACGCCTTAAAACTCTGAGAGTTCTTATGTATGACTTTCCGAGAAGGGGAATATATTATTGCTAGAACGTTTTTTTCACACTTAGTCCACATCTTTGCTTCTGTGAATTTTTTTCAGAAAATAGTACGCATTTTTTCGAATAAAATTTTTGCATTTTGTTTGGTTATATGCTTGATTAGCACGAATTATATTAAAAAATGTGATCCTTTATTATTAAATTTTTCTTACATAAAATTCCTTCAAGATATATTCTTATTCCAATTAAAAAAAATGATTTTTTTTATTTACTTATCTTATTTAAAAGCGTACGTTGTAAATATGATCGAAATGATATCCAAAGAATGCGCCTTACTAGATCGACTTTGATTCTTAATTAAAAAAAGTTTACAGGCTGAGTACTAGAAAATGTAAATAAACAAAATGCTATTTATACACTTTTATAATTCAATTTTCGTTTAAATAACCAAATTTCATAACCGTGGCTCATTTATCCATCTACAGCTTAAATATCATAGAAGAATTTCTATATATTTTTATACAATTACCTTAAAAATATTAAGCAAATCACAGTTATTTGTTTAAAGACGCTTATGTTGTAGTTTCTTTTTTTTATTCAAAGTTTATTCCATATTCTATATTATAATACATTTCAGTATGAATATGAGAAACCATTTTAGTATAATATAAATAGCAGAAATTCTATCTAATGTTGCAACTAAATTCCGCACATATAACTGATGGCATACAATTTTAATATATATTTAATTGATATATTTTCTTTCTTTTTTTGAAATACGGCTGAAACATTTAGCGGCTTTTATTTGAATTGTCTGCGAATAAAAATTCGAATATTAGTGAAAAAAATAATATTAGAGGTATAAAAGAATCGGGATTCAGAGTACCTATAAAAAATAGCTATAAAATCAGTTATCTAGAAATTATTAAACATCTATACTAATACCAGAGTCCTATAATATAATTTATTATTATTTAGGTGAAAATATTTAGGAGGATAGCTGTATAACAAGCGGCATCTGAAGTATATAATATATTGTACTAATATAATAGATACTGAATAATGAACGTAAATATTAGTCAGAATACGATTTAGACATTCTTTTTAATAAATTTCATATTAGATAAATCATTATCATTCGAAATAAGCATAAAATATTTTACAATAAAAGAAATTGTGCAATAGCGATACCTTAACTCGATTAGTCTTATTTAATGAAAATCTATCTTTGAAATGCGTAGATATTGTGGTAAGTTATTTTTGTCGTATCAAGCTTTTAACTTGAAATTATAATTAAATTTATATATTAGGCGATCAGTTACTTTAAAAGTTCTATAGTCTTTTTTAAAATTTGTTTGAATTTTTTTTATGTACAAAAGCTTTTGGATGTGTATTAATTCCTATCCCTCATATATCTGTACTTTATATCAATGTGTGAAAATAAGTTTTAAGAATGGTTAATATAAGCATTTGAAAATTTTTATTTAATTAAATAATACACTTCTCGATTAATTGTGAGGAGCTTTATATGCTTAATTAAGATATTTATTTCCGATTCAATATCGATGATAGATAAGAAATAATGTGCAATTAATCTTGCAGCTGTTTTAGACAGCAAAATGGTATTTACTAGATGTTGGTTAAATTAATTTATAATCATATTGAAAAAGTATACATAATGAAAATTTAAATAAATTTCAGGCTTTTATTTTTAGTTTAAAACTATTTTTATATGTATAGCATTTCTAAAATTAATTTACTAATCAAAAATAAAATGATATAAAGAGTACAGTAAAAAATATAACAAAGAGAAATATAAAACTATGATGTAATATTAATTAATTAGCTTGCACTATCCAAGCTCTAGGCTTTACACTAGCTCTAATTGTATATACGATTTAAATAAAATAAGTATTCGAAATAGTCATGCATTCTAGCCAATAAAATTTTGAAAAGTATTAACTATTTGATAATTCACATATCATATATTTGTAGAGAGATTTAATCACAAAAAGCTATGTTAAAGATAAAAATTAGCATTTTTTTACTCTACTAGTTTAAAAAATCAACTTTTAAAAATTATTATTAATTTATCATG
The DNA here is from genome assembly GCA_001970855.1 of Smittium culicis. Classification (NCBI taxonomy): domain Eukaryota; kingdom Fungi; phylum Kickxellomycota; class Harpellomycetes; order Harpellales; family Legeriomycetaceae; genus Smittium; species Smittium culicis. Next base: position 12,446 of record LSSN01000314.1, read on the forward strand.
ATTCTTATGGATATTCATAAAAGTTTAATTAGATTCTATTTGATATAGAAATGATATATGTTTCTTCAATTTTGATAATATAAATTTCAATCATTATTCAATGGGAAATATTTATAATTATTACACCAACCACACAAAAGCTTAAATTAAATTGTGAGAAGGTTCGGTGAGGTTATAAATAAATTTGATTTTTTAATTAACTTATTTGTGCATATATGAATCATAAAACCTTCAATTACTGTGATTTAACATGAGAATGCAGCTTATAAGTATGTGGATGACGGTCTCAATCGCATTAGAAGTAATCCAGACCCGATTATGTCAACCGAAAGATATATATATATATAGAATTTTAATTGATTACACAACTACAAATAGTGGTATTATAAATAAAAATCAACTAAAAAGAGTTATATAGCTATATAAAATAATAAAATTTACATCCATATAAATTAATAATGATTAGATTTACGTACATTTTATCATAAAATTGTCAAAATATAGCAATTATTAATAATATATCAACCCTTAAAATTTCGTTACAAAATTTTATAAAACCCAAAAATATTATAAAAAGACATAATTATGATGCATAGGGGCAAAAAATTTTGAATTTTTGGTCGACGATTTTCATGTTCGACAGGCGCTGGGCAGTCCGAAATGTACCCGTATGCATTTTTCCAATGTCCTGAAGGCCCAGCTTCAGGTCCGGATACATTGCTTGAAGGTCAACCCAGTTGCCTTTTTAGCGGATTTTCCTGTCCACCATCCACCGGTGGATGACAGACCGGTTATTTCGTCTTTTCCGGTCGACTATCGTGATGATAGTCTGACCGTTTGAATATTGAGAGCAAAATTTTTTGATCCACCGGGCACTCCCGGTCACCCAGGTGGCCATCCGGGCCTTCATCGGTGCCTTGATGAGATCGGCGATTCATATTTTTGATGTCGGCCATTTGTGACATGCACGCTCACGGGCTGTACTGGTGCGCATGAACACCGAGGTTTTGCTCAGTTAATCCCTGATGCGCTCCATGGCCGCTGATTTCCCGACGTTGGCAACCATTCGGATCGCCTTGTCGATTTCCATCTGTATGGGTTTGCATCTGGCTTCGCTCATGCCTATGTCTCTCCACTAAATATAAATACTTTACTATATTTTAAATTCTTTTTTACTGAGCTGATTTTTGGGAATGAGGAACTATAATGACACATAGTTGTGTTTTAATAATGAAAGAAATTTATAATTCAATTAATATGTCAGGTGTTTATATATTTGATTAAATTTAAAATAAAGTTATGTAAAAATCACTACTGGTACAAAAAAATATAAAAGAAAGTGATAAAATTTGGAATATCAAGTATCTTTTTTCAATTTTATGCAATAATTAAATACTCAATTAAATTACAAATTGCAGGTATTGAATAAATAGTAAAATTAAAATGATTATAATGAAAATTATTTATAAACGGGATAAATTTTGTTATTAGAACAATTGAAAAATATTGAATGCAATGAAAAAATATAATTAATCAAAAATGGTTATTGAAGCCATTGGCAAGATTCCCACTGATAAAACTAGCACTTTTCCCTTGGAAAAAGCTCCAAAGAATGTAGATTACTAGACACGAGAAAAAAATTACAATATTCATATGCAACAGTTAAATATGCTAGAAAAGTGATTCCAAATGATCGCGTAGTAAGGAGAAATCTTCCATTTGATCCCTATAATTTTTAGAATTTTGTTCGATAGGTGTTTTTGAGAGCCTTAAAGAGTATGAAGGTCTGATATCATCTGATATGAGCGAAGCGCTCAGCTGGGATTTAGAATAGCATAACGAAGCAGATATGGCACCAGCCATTGCGGGCATAGAAAGCGAAGAGATGTCTATACCAACGCCATTCGAGTCGGATGTCTGATTATTATCAATTGTGTATACAGGAATATTAAACACATCAGAGATTGTTTGCATTATCACTTCATTTTTAGAGGCACCACCAGTGATCACAAGCTTTCCAATATCGGATTCTATATCGAGTCCTTTTCTTGTACAGTCTAATTTCATGCTCATTATCTGTGATTTTATTATTAGACGGGCATCAGAATCAGTTATGGAACTTTCGTTGATAGTAATATGTTTAAATTTTGATCCAGATGCACCTGATACTATGTCAACGTCATTTTCAGTTTCATTGGAAATTCTGGAGAATCTGTGAATTCCGGAAACTCTAGGGGTAATCTCTTGTAAAATATAATAAAATCCAAATTCATTGTTTGAAATAGGGGTTGAGTTATAAATATCATAAAACCTAAGCCACTTTGAATCTTCTGAAATATATTTTGAGTTACAATTACTTAACCTGCCACAAACAAGCTCTCTTGCCAGAGAGCCGTTTTTATAACCCAATAGCAATGCCCATTTATTTGGCAGTGAGGGGTGTACAAATATATTTCCAATATAGTCATTAGCTGATGGCAGAGGAGACTCAAGAGAATATGGGTATTTGTTCATAGGGAAAATAACAGTATCACTAGTTCCGAGGCTGATAGTAACAGTAATTTTGTTACTACTATTAATTCCCTCTGAAAAAGTGCTGCTTGACAAGCTGTCAACGAATGATATATTTCCAGGATTATCTCCGGTCATTGAGCAGACCAAGCATTCTAAATAAAAGCAAGTTGCAGTTATAAAAAAGCTCATCAAATTAAAATTTTAAATAAAGTTTAAGTAATTTTTTTAAACCCCGAAAATTACCTTTATTAAACCCAAATTTTTCAACGAAATAATTATTTAAGTAGCCGAGTGCTTCGCCAAACAATACAGGCTCTGGGCCCAGCTTGGATAATAGTTCATCGTCGCAAAAATGCCTTGACCATTTTCTTGTTTGAACATCAAGGAGATTCATTCCAGAAGCATCGCTAACTTCAATTGGAGCATATTTTCCCAATAAAATGCTAGGGAGAAAGGAAGAAGTCAATGAAATCCTCTCGGTATTTTTGTAGTCGGACTCAGACTCGGCCTTTATCTAGTAAAAAAAATAGTTTGGCACTTTTAAAGCTACTATTCGTAGAATTATTTGTTTTTGGTAATGTATGCTTTAAAACAAAACAGAGAATACCTTATATATTTGGTTTCCAGTAAATCTTTCAATAGAAACAGAACCTGTTATTGTTGCTATCTTTTGAGGTGTATGTATTGCATTTGCAATTTCGCAGTATTTAGTCGTACTTGAATCCTCCCATGTTGGAGAATCTAAAATTGAAAAAACATTTTGTTTTGATAGTTGTTCAGATAAAGGTTCTTCGGAATTTAAGCTAACAGAATTAAGATTTCTCCAATAAACGCTACTGTTTGCTAAAAAAGAAAAAAAATTAAAAATTAAAAAAACACATTTTCAGAATGTGTATACATTTATGGGAACTAGCATCTTCATTGTTACCTGTGCAGCGCCTCCAATAGCACGTATTCTAGAAGTGTTTGGGCCAAGTTTTTCTTTAAGTTTAAAGAATAAGATATCTATAGCGTCTACCCACATTAAAACTGGACTAGTTACTCTGTTACCATCTTTAACTATTCTTCCATTAGTAGTTCTATAACCATTAAATTAAAGAATTGAAAGTTAAAGTAACAGTAATTGAATATAAAAAGCTATTAGAATTTGACTAAAATTCTATATTAAATTTATCTACTTGTATTTAGTCAATTCATTATCATATAGAACACAGGCGTCGTATAAAACAGAACCAGTGCTATCTATTACTATTCCCTTAATTTGTTGTGTACTTAAATCAACTCCTAGAAATAGTGCCATGGCAAAAGTAATGTAATAATCAATGTAAGTTGAGCTATTATTTAAATTTTAATACTATAAAGGACTTCGCAAGTCAATTTAACTGCTAAGGGGTTTAGAGTTAGATAAGTAGCTACCATGATAAAACTGCTGTTATATATATGCAAAAAATTTCTCATAACGTGAAAATCTATGTTGACTATATTAAACAATGAGCTTTTTTTAAAAAAGCACTTTGAAGGGGTTACTGACATGTTAAGTTTGAGAAACAGAGTTGATGAAAAAATCGCTTTTATTTTTACCTGCAGAATCCTATATTATACTACCGAAATTTTTTTTAGAAGCGTAACTTTTTATCCTGGTCATTTACTTGCCAATTCTAGTCAAAATAATTAATTAATTTATTCTTATTAATTATTCGTTCATATTATTTGATATATAAAATATCCTGTATGAATAAGCACTTGGTTACAGTATAATGTTATTGGCCTTATTCTATTAGTTATTAATATTATTGGCGGAAATGTAAAGCAATTTAAGCTTTTCTATTGCTCAATTTAATCTGATATTTTTATTTGCTTAGAAAAAATAACGGTTTTTTAGCCATTTTAACCCCTTTCCCGTCCAACACTCTTTGATAAAAACAATTTTATGATTCGTTTGTGATTTATAAATATATTTACTATTTGCTATTAATCAACAATAAACCAATAATTCTTAAAGCCCCTGAATTAAAGTATTTTTTATTGAAAAGCCCAGAAAAGGGTTAATAATTTTTTATGCAAATTTATACTCTGAAATACTTTATACTGTAAAATGATTCCTTCACAATAATCTGTCTTTAATAAAAATAAATAAGCGAAAAGTAGGCGAGTATATAATTAGGAGAAAACTAATAGAAGTTGCACATCTCAATAATCTCCCATTTAAGACGTTTATAAGAGCTTATTTTTAGAAATGTAACCTGAACTATTGATCCGTTCATAAGTTATATCCTATTTTTAAACTGCCAAAATTATCCAACAAAATGACACATAATTTAATTGATATTTAGTCATAAAAGCTTGTTCACAATGAGTAAAATGTACACAATTTAAAAATTATCCTTAATGATTTATGCAAAAGTTATTCTTAAATTAGCTTAAACATCTAAATCTTGTTTTTTATAATATCAAATACAACATGTAGACATTACACAAGGCAAATTAATATTTTAAGCGTTCCATGACTTGGGAAATTAGATGTGTTAGCCCGGGTAAGAGATGATTTTCATTATTCCTCGAGTTTTATAAAATATATAATCGATCTCAGTTTTATATGATAAGTCCTTGTTACAAGATTATTATATGGTAACTTGAATGAAAGCCAATTTTTTATAATTTTTGCTTAGGGGCTGGAGATTATCAGTAAGTATGATGTCACTAAAATGGTTTTGAATTTTAGAATTTCCAGCCTTCTACGAATATTAACTCCGAGTTTATAAGTGTGTGATATTCAAGACGAATTAAAATATGTTATATTTTACTTGCTATATATTTTACTTCACACTTATTATATTGACGGAATATTTAGCTTTTTTAAAAATATAAATAGTCAGGAAACCTATGTCACAAAAAACCCACTCATTCATAAAATTGTGTTACATCTGGGAATAAAAAAAAATTTTTTTTTAATTTAATTTATTAATGATTTACTAAAAGATTATATGAACTATAAGTAAAAGTAGAAGTAAAATCAAGGAGGAGACGTTTGGAGGGAATAAAAATTTTAACACAATTGGAATATACTTAGGGGATGTGGAACTTTTTTTCTTAGAATTTCTATTTGCTTATTATTATTAGGCAAAAGTATTGGTTGAAAGAATAATATTCATTCGATTTTATTTTCTAGCAAGATTTAAAAGTAAAAATAATGTTGCAAAGAAATTTTTAATAGGAAAAGTTCCGCTCCTCGAAAAAATCTCCCATAAAACAAGCTTAGAAATAACTAATAGCTTAATTGATTTACTTATCTCTGTGAGGATACAAGTTAAGTTTTAATATCTTATTAGATAATAATAAGTAAAAATTACAAGTAAATAAAAATAAAGCGAGTAAAAAAGATTAAAAAAAAAATTTAATATTATAAACAGAAAAATGCTTATTCATAGTATCCTTATCTCATTTTTTCTCAAAGGTACTCTATCAGCATAAAGTATTTCAACCTTAAATCTTTATCCTAATCAAATTTTTAAACTTTATTTCTTTCAAATTAAAAAAATATGAAACAAGTCTTTGGGACTCAAGCCCCTGCATGCCAATACCAATTCAGAGTACTAAAAGAATAGGTGCAACTCCTATGTGTGAATAATATTATCCAATATCCATAGGCCCCAAAAAACAAAACGAGAATACCTACAACAGACTTGACAGCTTTTTCAAAGCTTACCAAAGCACTACATTACATTATTTTTCAAAAATTAGTTCTATGAACTAGTATCCACCACCATTATATGATGCAGTGACGATTGATGAGAAGATAACTGCTTATGCGCTTAATCGAATACACTTAGATCGGTACCAAGCAACTAGACCTATTTATTTTTATGTAAGTAGCAGGAAATCAAAAAAATCTCTGAATCAACACGCTCCAAGATATAAAATTAATTTTTATAAGCTCAATTTAAGCACTTCTCCTCGACTTCGAAACATCTGTGGCTCAAGCTAGATTTGATAGCTTTCATATGGGGCTATACCTTCGTGAAAAACTATAAAAATATTCTAAGTTGACGTCAAAAATCTGATGGAACGAGATATGTTGGGCGCTTTTATTTTCAAGAAACCAGCAGCGGAACTTCAGCGTATTCAGATCTTTCTCAAGCACAATCATATTCGATTAGCATAGAATCTTGTTCAGTACCAGAACATATACGGTGTCGAGCACCACAGCTCAAAACATCGTAAAAACCTGACCCAAGGCTGTAGAAGTGATAAAAATTTTCTCGGAATAGGGATTCAAAAAAACCCCCCATAATAACTCTCTATAGTGGTAAGTTTTGCTATGTTAAATGTAACTTTAATAAAATTGCGGAGATATGCTAGGTTTATGACATATTGAATTGAAGGTTTGGATTACTATTAATGATATCTCAGCCCACTATCTCATTCAGATACCAAGGTCTTCACAAACGAAAATTCAGCTGAAGACCTAATAATTACTAGATTTGATCTCGATTACGAAGAGATCCCTATTTTTTTTTTTTGAGTGTCCTAAAATTGATATTCTCTACACTTGAGCTAAAAAGAAAGACATAAAGTGCAATATACTCGAAGTCGTCCGCTAATGATACATCAGAAAAACTAAAACAGAAAACTGTACTTATTAGCAAACAGAATTATAAATAAATAGGATCTATTCTTTCTATCAAAGAATGTAATAGACGAAGTATATTCGAATGATATCAATTTTTAAATCTGTATAATCACAATTTTGAAAATTAAACGTGTTCTCAGACCTGTTTTTGGCTTAATATATCTGATCAAACATCCAAGACCATAATTTCAAGATTGAAAACCCGCCTTCAATCTGCACAAATGATAATACGCAATGATTATATGACTTTTTTGTATCTTAAAAATATATTCTATCAATTACTAATTTTTGAGTAATTATTAAATTTTCTGCGATTCATTCTTGTAGATTATAATACCAATTAGGAAATTTATCTTTGGGTTTTCTCTAAGTCCGCTTTTATTCACCAGATAGCTAGTATTCCAGGTATTAGCATACCTGAAGGTCGTTATAATTTTTTGGTTAATTCAAGAAATTTTGTATATAAAATGAAATTTTTAGTTTATTCCAATATCTTGAAGCTTGAATAATAAAAAAATCCGTGAAATCATAAAAAAAACTATCAATACCAATAAAAAAATTGAGCCATGGTGATAAAATAACGGTAAATATCGTTAAAACTCTTTCACACAGGGCAAGATAATTATTCCTAGAAGAAACCAAAACACTGAGCTCCTGACATATGATTCTGATATGTTTAGGTGTTTCATTGGAAAATCCAGTCACCCTACTAACTGGTCGTCTTATATTCAACCCATTCCAAAATTAAAGAGAAAATGATTTGAAATCAAATTCTTAGGCATCAAAAGTAATCTTAAGTAGCTCTCTATCCAGAATAGTTTATTCTGTAAGAATAAACTAAGATCATGAAACGGACAAACCTTTCTACTAGAGACGCCAGAAATAGATTTATTCAAGATTTCCGCATTAAAAAATGGAAATTGTTTTATACGTGGAATCTTAGTCAAATATATCGATGGATACAGAATATTTAATTCATATCAATTCTAAGGTATCTACAATTACTTTGTATGCTATCAAACGTCGCAGTGAGGTGAGAAATTTTCCATTAAAATACTTAGAAAATAATAAAAATCTATCTTAAGTCAAAATATTTAACGGTAAAACTTATCCAAAAATATATGAGAGCTTTTTTTTTTTAATCTCGGAATTTTATTGGTACGATAACAATAAAAGAAAATAAAAATATAAGAGAACTCAGAAAATTTAATCTCCCACCGAATATACAACATACAGACCTATTTCAATCAATTAATTACAAACAACTATAAATCTACTTCAGTTGATTTTGGAACATCTAACCAATAGAATATAATTATCTGAAGCTAAGCAATCCTTGCGATCAAGACTGGGAGCTTGCTCTTCAGTAAATCTAATTTTTCGCAAAAAAAAACAAGATCCGACGTGAAAAGTTGTAAAGATTTTAGTAACTCGAATGTGGAAATCTGTAGTTTGATTTCGAAGTTTATTAGAGCTATTGGTATTTAAAAAAATATCCCCCAACCAAATACAGTGGCTCCAAATTCAAGGTTCAACTACTTATTAAGACACTATATTTGAGTAATAAAATGGAAATCGAAAAATTTACATAATAATTTTTTGAATCCGTATCCATTAAATAATACAAAAAAGTTAAATTTATGGATGAATTAAATCAATTTAATATATTCAAAAAATTCTTATGACCAAACTCTAAAAGAATAAAAAATCTTCTCTACGAGAAAAAGAACTATTTTTTGATGAGACAGAGAGTCGGTGGAGTGTTCTAAAAGATAAGATATCTCAGATCTAGTAATTATGTAGATTTTTCAATGAACTTTACATCAAGCTTAAATTAGGATAAATTACCACAGCAAAGATAATTGAATTGAAGAAAATAAAATAATGTCACCTTAGAGATATGAGCTTCATAGATTTTATAATAATTGATAGAAGTTAAAAGTTAATTATTCATAAGCCAATAATATATCGAGGTTTTAAATCAAATTAATTATGACATCTGATAACCCTAAAGTGATTGCTTAGCTTAGTAATAAGTAGTTTATTCTCAGTATTGGATGATAGACCGTTGAAATACTATTTAAATCATTCAAATAATTATCTGTTTGCGTGAATAGGAAAAATCGGCAAACTTATTACCAGTATTATTGAATTTAAAAATGATGACCTATAGGAGTAGCTCTATTTATTTAAAATTTATACATAAACCTTATTGATAAAGAGAGACCAATAATTGATCATGGTGTGCTCAAGTTAAAAAAAACTACATATAAAAAAAAAAGATTTGACCAACAGCAGTCAAATTCTAGATTGGTCGAAAAATAGATAATAATGCATCTCGATAATAAAATCACAATATCAATGAGGAATTAATCTCAGAAAATATTCCTAACCCTCATAAAAACAATAGAAATAAAAACATCAAAAAATTACATAGACGTTTTAATAATTAATTAAAAAATTTAACAATGTATAATTTTAATAGACAAAAAAAAATAAACATCAAATCAATAGAATATTAGAATGATAAATAAATCCCTCACTCGTTTCAATATCAAAAGATATCCAAGAAATAAGTTTTTACGCCCAATGGAAGAAAAATTCGTATAACTAATTGAAATACTTTAAAGAAAGAAAATATTAGTAGAAACAATAATAAAATATCATGCCTCTGAAGGAATTATACACAATAATTCAGGTGATCATAAAAATTTACACAAAAAACCCCCGTCCGCTGCTCTAGCAGCTCTATACCCACTGTGCATTGATTCAAGGGGGCTGGTGAATCACTTATACTTTGCAGTATAAGTGTTCTGGGAACGCGGATGCTGTTCAAAAATTTGGCTGTTTCCAGCTCAAAATTTTGATCGGCTGTGCCAGCTCGCAGCTGGCTCAAAGATTGTTTAGACTCCCCCCCCCCCAAGGAGTTTGCCAACTAGCCCCAACCGGGCTTCGTTGAAATTCGAAAGTAAATTTTTTTCATTAGAGCGGATCGTCTTTGAACGGAGATTTCGCCAACGGCTGCAGCTCAGAAGTATGTGGTCGACCGTCTCAGGCAAACACAAGTTGCAGCAGGGGCAAAATTTTTTGAATTATTGGTCGACGATTTTCATGTTCGACAGGCGCTGGGCAGTCCGAAATGTACCCGTATGCATTTTTCCAATGTCCTGAAGGCCCAGCTTCAGGTCCGGATACATTGCTTGAAGGTCAACCCAGTTGCCTTTTTAGCGAATTTTCCTGTCCACCGTCCACCGGTGGATGGCAGACCGGTTATTTCGTCGTTTCCGGTCGATTATTGTGATGATAGTCTGACCGTTTGAATATTGAGAGCAAAATTATTTGATCTACCGGGCGCTCCCAGTCACCCAGGTGGCATTCCGGGCCTTCATTGGTGCGATGATGAGGTCGGCGATTCATATTTTTGATGTCTGCCATTTGTTACACGCACGCTCACGGGCTGTACTGGTGCGCATGAACACCGAGGTTTTGCTCAGTTAATCCCTGATGCGCTCCATGGCCGCTGATTTCCCGACGTTGGCAACCATTCGGATCGCCTTGTCGATTTCCATCTGTATGGGTTTGCATCTGGCTTCGCTCATGCCTAATTTCTCTCCACCGTAACATCCAATTGGCATCAGCACCGAATTGATAAACTTTATTTTTAGTGCTGTGAGAACATCAGACCGTCTCAGGAAGCTGTAGGCAGCGTATACAGCCTTCCTGACCTTGTTCTTGTTGTTATTTATGGTTCCAGATACGTCCTATTTTGCTATTCATAATATAGCCCAAGTAGGTGTACTGGTCGGTGGAGTCGACTTTTTGGCCCTGCAGGGTCATATCAGTAGTCAACTCCCCGCTTATAGTCATTATCCCGCACTTGGAGGCATTTACAGCCATTTCCCAAGTGTCCGACCATTCGGATATGGTGTTCAGTGCGGCTTGTAAATCGGCGGATGATTCGGCCAATAGCACGGCATCGTCAGCAAACAGTAGTCCTGGTATGCGTGAGGTGAGCTCAGGCACCTGCACTCCTCGTACGCCCTTGAATATATCATTAATATAAAAATCGAAGAGTATCGGCGAGGCTGGGCACCCTTGCCGCACTCCACAGAGAGGTATTCAGTAGGGTTGGAAACTTCATTTCCAACTCTAACTGCAATTTTCGGGGCATCATACATGCCCTTGATCATATTGAGAAGTTTGCCCCCAATGCCCACTGATCGCAGTTTATGCAGTAGGGCCATGTGGGGGACCCGGTCGTAGGCCTTGCTATAGTCGATATAGCACAGCCATGTTTCCTTGTTCTGAATTTTGCGTCGGCGTACTATTTCGTATAGAGTAGTCGCTTGGCCCGCACACTCCTC
>LSSN01000315.1:2862-31018 GCA_001970855.1 Smittium culicis
ATAATCCTTTAGTTTTTAGATAAATTTTACTATGATTTATACAAATTTTCACTTATGCAATAATAATAAATAGTCTTTTGTTTACTCAGTTTTCTGATTCCATATCGAAAAAAAATTTCTGCAATCTTAATAATATCTTTAGAAATACTTGGCTTAACTTTTTTAGTTTATAATTCGACAATTATATCATTTGATCTTTATATTCGTGACAATACAGTAATAAAAATTTTTTTAATAAAACATGTAAGAAATATAAAAATAGAAAATTTCAATTCAAGTTGAAAATAAAGGATATTTGTGGAATGCACGTTCACTGGATGTGATTTTGTGAGCACAAAACTTCAATAAGCTCAATTTTTTCCTTATAATTTTTATTACTAAAAAACTGACAACGTGGCAACAGTCGATATCTATGTTGATTTTTGTATCTATTCACTTTTATCTGGTAACATTTAATCTAAGCGACTCGCTGGAGTAATTTCAAATCAGGATCAGGACCAAACTGATATTCTATATTTTTAGTTTTACCAGCACGCTGAACCGTCTCAGGATGCATTAAGCGTCAATTAGTCCTTTCTGGAAATATTATTATTTTTATTGATCGTCCCAGATACATCCCACTTGCTATTCATAATATAGCCCAAGTAAGTGTACTGGTCGGTGGAGTCGACTTTTTGGCCCTGCAGGGTCATATCAGTGGTCATCTCCCCGCTTATCGTCATAATCCCGCACTTGGAGGCATTCACAGCTATTTCCCAAGTGTCCGAACATTCGGTTATGGTATCCAGTGCGGCTTGTAAATCGGCTGATGATTCGGCCAATAGCACGGCATCATCAGCGAACAGTAGTCCGGGTATGTGTGAGGTGAGCCCAGGCACCCGCACACCTCGTACGCCCTTGAATATATCATCAATAAAAAAATCAAAGAGTATCGGCGAGGCTGGGCACCCTTGCCGCACTCCACAGAGGTGTTCAGTGATGATGGAAACTTCATTTCCAACTGTAACTACTATTTTCGGGGCATCATACATGCCCTTGATCATATTGAGAAGTTTTCCCCCAATTCCCACTGATCGCAGTTTATGCAGTAGGGCCATATAGGGGACCCGGTCGTAGGCCTTGCTATAGTCGATATGGCACAGCCATGTTTCCTTGTTCTGAATTTTCCGTCGGCGGACTATTTCGTATAGAGTGGTCGCTTGGCCCGCACACTCCTCGAAATTCCGAAATCCGGCTTGTTCTTTTACCAATATTTGGTATTTAGCATCGATTTTGCTGAGTTTTGTGGCCACGATTTTGGCCACCAGTTTCGCCAGTGTTGGGATCAGTGATATCCCTCGGTAGTTATCGGGGTCCTTCAGGTCACCTTTTTTAGGTACCAGGACCACCACTGATGTTTCTAGGCACTGGGGTATATCCCCAGTGTCATACATTAGGTTGATGATTTTAAGAATTGATTTTGCCAGTGAGGATGTGGGTGATAGCTCGGCCAGCGTTCGATGGTTATAGTCAATTTTATTTAGTAAGGGCATAAAAAAAAGTGAATAGTAGATAAGAAATAAAATTTTATAGATTCTCTAATTCTATTGGCTCGCCCAAGAAAAACTTTTATTAAGAGAAAGAGAGAGAGATATTTCATTAGAGTTCAAGCTTCTCAGCCATGTAACTATTTCCAAGCTTCACAAAGCTTCGTTGGTATTTTAAAGTCGTTAGACTATGAGTATGATGGCCAGTGGCCAATTTAATTTAGAAAAGGTGAAAAAGAGAATAAATGATAATAAAAATATTATAAATTCTTCAATCGTACTGACTCTCGCCCAAGAAAAGATTGTCTATTTATATTTTTATTACTATTTAACATTTAAAATAGATTTAACGAAATTAAACAATTTTTTTAATAACAATATTAGATATACTTAGAGCCTGAATCTGAAATTTGGGTGATCGTTATTCATTAGTCTCTGTTCAGCTTCAGTTAAATGAGATAAATCAACTGGATTTTCATCGCGATACTTATTTACACGCTTAAAGTAAATGAACATGAAGAACGATAGTAGCATACTAAAGGCAAGGAAGCCTATAGCGAATACGTTTCCTCCAATGTATTTTGGACCGAGTTCATCAACAAAAAAGTAAGGTGATACAGCGCCGCATATTGATGCAAATGAAACAACAATAGCTGAGGATATAATCCCCTTGTAAATACCACCTTGGTTCACAGACATCCATGATACGAGGATCGGAATACTAGGGACAGTTCCGAAGCCGACAACTCCAATATAAAAGAGACGAATTACCTTTCCAGAAGTGAATGCAACAAGGGCAAAAAATATAATTGAGATTGTGCAGAAGATGAAAATTAGGTAAACGTATTTGACTTTGTTTAGTAAAGCAAGAACAATAGCACATGAGATTAGGCCGCCGATTGAGGGAATAATGGAAAGGTAGGTTGAAACGTTACCAGAGTAGCCCAGACCTCGAATCAATGTAGGTGCAAAAAGACTGATAATGGTGTAAGCGTTGTTAATTCCAAAGTAGATCACAGCATAGACCCAAACTTTCCAATCTAACATGTATTTGATAGTTTCCTTCATGGTGACCTTAGACTCAGAGGCTACGCCTTGGTCAATTCTTAGTCTTTTGGTGACAAGTTCATGTTCATCGGGAGTAAAGAAGGTTGCCTTATCAGGGTAGTCTTGGATAATGAAGAAAGCTGCTGCGCATATAATGAATGTTATTAGACCCTCAAACAAGAAAATTGACTGGAAAGGTAGAAATTTCCCAACCTATAGCATAAAACCGGACAAAAAATGTTGGTAAGATATAATAGCCATTTTTTAAAATAAAGTATGCTTATGTTAGAGAAATGGCAAAACCTTTATATTCGCAAGAGCTCCGGCTAGAGGACTGCCGATAATTCCTGCAATAGGAATTGCAGAAAAGAATAGGGTCATTCTGAAGGCGACCTCAGATCTAGTGTACCAATATTGCAGATATCCGACAACTCCGGGCGTTAATCCGGACTCCAATGCACCCAATATACATCTGCAAATAATAAAAGTGGTTCCGGTTTTAGTGAAGGCAAGAGAGATGCAGATTATTGACCAAGCACAGCCAATAAAACCGAACCAAGCGTGAGGAGTAAACATTTTTAGGAGAATGTTGGATGGAGCTAAATAAAGAAAGTTTAAAATGTTAGGCTGTCATATATATCAGATTACGAATATATACTTTTAAGAAATGGCATGTTAGTATGTAGGCAGTCTTACTTTCGCAAATGATGTAAAAGATATAAAAAGTGGAAGTGACACTGGCTTGCTCAGATTTTGTTAGTTTAAGGCCCTCTCGTAGACCGTTTACGAGGGCGGCACCGATATTTGACCTGTCCATGAGAGCTGCAATGTAAATTAATATCACAATTGGAACTACTCTGATGTCGATTTTTCTCCTGGCCTTCTTGATAATTACCTTTTCATTTTCAGTTAATTCAGAAAGAACATTGAGTTGAAAATCCTCCTTTTCAGACGGCAAAGGATATTCATCATGAGATAAGTTAGGCTTGCTCATTTGGTTTTAATATATTACAATAAAGAGATTAATGGTATTAAAAATATATTTACTAATGTTACTTAATAGGTGTGTGATTAATAAAACTATTTTTTATGGGTTAGGCTAGCGTTTTTATATTATTTTTATTGAAAAAAAATTATTTTGTTTATGGTATCAAAAGATTCAAAGGGCTATATTGCCGACTCGAATGATACAGGGAATAAGAAAATTTGCTTAACTTGTTTAGTAAATTATAAACTTGTATTTTTTTATTTCGTGATTATTTGTAAGATAATTAAACATGCAAGCTCTGAAATTATATGATTTTCGTTTTGTTTTGGCTCATTTTCGGTGACTTCATCTGCTCCTGGATAGTATTCTATTTTTGATCCACCAAATAATGCCAATTGTGTTCAGCGCTCGATGTATATTTCTGAGACACATTCAAGAATCGGATTTATGAATAATAGCAGCAAATAAAGAATTGCTAATAAATCATAAACTAATCAATAACTCGAATAATATAACTTTCAACCGGTAGAGAATGAAAAAAAAATAGGGGTCAAAGTTTTCAAATTTAATGTTGGATAAAACCATTGTAAATTTGTAAGTTGAAAATAATGCAACAATTAACAATTCGAAAATTGTTAAAAAGTATAGTTATCAAATTACCTAACTGCGATATTGGTCAAAACTGTATTTTGAAATTTATAGGCATCAGTTATGAAATGTTACTAAAAGTAAATATAATTTATTGGTGCGGTATTATCCTAAAATATATCAAAGGAATTTCAAATAGTTTTACTCTATTCAAGCTTATGACACAAAATTTGGACTTTTCATGCATTTTTAATTTTAACCGTGGAATATTGTTTACACAATAACATTTGTGATAAATATGTAGCTAAATCATGATATTTATATTCTATATAAAGCATCACTTCAATAATTTATATTTTAGATAGTTTGTTTAAATAGAAATTTCCGACAAAAATTTTATTAATTAGTTATATATATTTATTTTGTATATTACTCGAATACAGCCTTTGGAAAAACATAATAGCTCTAAGGATACATATAAACCAGTTCAAAAATAATTTATCCTTCCTAACGCAAATAATTAAACTAAAAGCAAAAAATTTCGGTCTAGATTATCTGAAAACGTAATAACCCAAGAGACTTAACATATAAGAGTAAAAATAAAAAATTTCAAGATAAAAACCACCTCTTGCACACAAAAGAAAAACTACCATTATTTTTAATATATTTTCACTATCTAATTTTTTTACAAATAGTAAAAACCCCTTGAAGTAAAAAATAGCAAACTCCGTGGGTTTTATTTTTCAACATTTTTCTAGTCACCAAATAATAAAACTCAAGAATGAAAATTTAAGGGGTTAACTAAACCATCTAATCAATGCGATTAATTGTGCATTGATAAAATTGTGTGAACTTAAATGTTGCTACATGGGATATTCTTAGGGGATTCGGAACAATTTTTCTTATAAATACTATTTGTTATTTTTTTTAGGTTTAGGTATTGGTTGTATCAGATAAACCATTCGATGGTTGTTTTCTAATAATATTTAGAAATAAAAGCAATGTTGCTTAATAGCAAAAGCTTAATACGAAATATTCCGCTCCTGAAAATAAAAGCCACATATCAAATTTTCAAGGACTATTGTATAAAACTGTCAAATACATTAAAAATGTTTAACCTTCCATATATAGTCAACTTATTCAATCAAATATAATAACTCTGAGACTTTATAAATTATCAGTTTTTTTGTAGAATAGAACCAAGTTATAAATTTTCTTATAAACCATAATGAAAGATACATCTTTGTTATTATTATTTTTTTTGAATAATGTAAGACAAGTTATGGTTAATGTCTAGAAATTTCATAATACAATTATTTTTATAATTCAATTTTCTATAGATACTTTTTTCAGGAAATAACTTTTTTTATAATTTCCTGTCCAAAATTCTTAAAAAAATCAAATTAATTGGTTTTATGATTTTTATTTATATTAGCTACAAGATTCTGTGCTTAAGAAAGCCGACACTTTCTTAGCCCTCGAAATTAATCTATTTTTATTTCTGATAGTTGTTTAGGTTTAATATATCAAAAATAGTCTACTGAACGTCATAGAGTTAAAGTATTAACTCTATATAAAAGCTGAATAAATCCATAGGATTGATAATTTAATACATTCAATAGAATTTATTAATCGAATTTAAAAATTAAAAAAATCCTTCAAGTAGGAAATTTTTCAGAGAGAATATTCTAATCTTTAAAATAATCTCCTATATAACATAGATTCTAAATGAAGAATGCACTTTTTTTTAGTTGAAAACTATTAGAAAAAACATTCTTAAATTTCTATTATCATTGAGCGGACTAGAGACCCTTTTCAATTCGTCTATTTACTCGTTTTAGTTCAAAAAAATAACTTACTAAAAAATGTAATGGTTTCCATATACTGTATATTACGTATGATATTTTATGCACTGTAATACTTATAACCAAATAAAGATTACTTCTTTACGAATTTCTTATATACTGAGTGCACTTCTATAATATTTTTTACTGTGAATTTTCATTTTAGTAATCTATTTTATTTAAAATCATTAATTTCTTATAAATTCGGTATATATTAATAAAATTTTGATGTGAAATTTAAACCTAAATAAATGAGATATAGTAAATATCTACTTAGAAAAATGTGTGAAATATATGATAATCTATAAATACCAATTTTCAAAGTACAAGTTTTATGAAGATTATAGATTATTATTGAGCAAAATAAATATTCCAAAGGTATATTCATATATCATAATTCTTAGCTATAATTCCTATAATATACTTTTTTAAGGATAATTACTGTATTTCTGGATGCTATTTAATAAATTTTAGATATTGTATTTGTTTTTTATTTATATTTGAATTGAAGAAAATTTTAATTAAATTCAAGTTTCATAACTACTACAATTACATATTTTTACTTTGACATCTCAATAGCTTGCTTCTAAAACTAGGATATCAAATTATAAAATAAAACTAGTATTTAATCGTTTTTTATCTTTATTAGTTCCTCTTAACGCACTAGAATGCCGTGATAATTTGTTCTCATTAGAATAAAATAAATTTAAATTATTTTGAGATCTTGATTTGAGGAATTTGGTGAGTTGATATTAAATCTAGTATATTAAATAAGTGGGAAAATATATCAGAATTTTTACGTAAAATATATCATTGAGTATAGAATATCATAAAAAAGAGCTTGACTAAAATTTACGATTTTTAGCTTTTATTTTTTACCCTTTAATTTTATAAACTCAATAAATAATTTATAAAATTTAATATATAGTATTTAATAATACTTATATGTTCTATAAAATTCCATCATTTAAAAAAAACCCCCTAACCTTCAAAATTTTATAAACTACCTCATATTTCATAATGGGAGTAAATAATTTCATTTTAAGGTAAATACTCTATTGAAAAATTCAATATTATGGGCAAAATTTATACCAAATACCCAATTATTAAATATTGGTTTATGAATCTAAATATTTATAAATAGTGTTGTGGTTTTTTTTGATAATGTTATAAAAAAAAGACTTAAAAGGAGTGAGACAATTAAAAAACGTTCAAACAATAATTTTTTAGATTATTTTAGGCTGCGGGTACGTTTATTAAAATTTTATTGATTGATATTCTTTTGAATCGTTTTATCAATTATTTCGTAATTATAGATAGTATCTAAAAATGGAGATTATTGAATTATAAAACAAAAAATTTAAGGGAAGAGATGATCATTCTTAGTAAGTATATGTCATTTCAGTATGATCTTGCGCTAGAAAATGTTCTCTCTGGAAAAGAAGTGTATATATGTGCTATAAACATATTATCAAATATATATATATATATATTCAAACATTTATAAGGAATACTTTCTATTTTAATTTGTATAAATTTTCTGTTATTAGGAAATATATAAATGTAATACAATGGTTTAAAATAAATTTTACAAAGATTTAAATATCAGTTTTCTTTAAAAAAATAAACTTAAGAATTGTAAATAATCGAGAAAAAAAATATATTTTCCTTTTTTTCAAGATATTTATCCAATAACATAAAAGTAAAATATATGTATATTTCTAGAATTGATAAAAATTTATTATTTTTTTGATAATTACAATGAATAAGGTGCTATATTTATCTTATTAAACGCATAAGGTTAAGAAAATTTTAGCTAATATTTCAATGTTAAAAATTCAACCATTAATCCTACTCATTGACGCCGAAGAAGATTTTTCGGTTGTTAGACCAATAAAAAATTATTTTTTAAGCTTCCAGTAGATTGGCAGAGGAATTTATTTGTATAAGAGATATTAACATCAGATTATCTTATAGCAACTTTAATATTTTTTTCGCAATAATAAAATTAAGATTAAAAAAAACACTAATAGATCCTTAATCCCAATTTTATTTAATGTTTTTAGCAATAAATTAATCTTTTAGTAGTTTGAATATTTTTTCAGACTTATAAATTATGTAAAGGTAAATTACAATAAAAAAGAGTCTCATAAGCAACCTTTAAACTAAAATTATTACTAAAATATATACTGACTATAATAAAAGGTGGTTTTTTATTGTTTTATTATATAATTAACACTGATTTTTTATGTGTCGCTAATGTTATAATAATAAAATTTCATTTTTACATTTTGATATTTTATTCTCAAGATAATTTAAGATATTTCAAAAAAAAAAAAATAGCACAAATACTATTCAATAGACTCCTGTGTTTTATTCATTTCTATCATATTTATTTTAGTGTTTCAGACTAAAGTTTCATTTCAGATTTATCTATAAGAGTCTAGAGTTATGAATATTTTTTTTTAATTATGTGAAACTAAAATGTACCTTAAATTTAGCTAAATTGGGATGACTCATTTGTGCCTGAGAATTGAATATCCAAACTCAGTTATTAGATGTATATTCAAATAAAAAAATTAGCTAAAATTTCTTGTTTCATCTGCATTTTGCGACTAATATTTTTGAAATTGGTTTACTCCTGACTTAAATGCGGCTGAGATTGATTTTTTCCAAGAAAAAAAGCACGTTGATTTATAATTTTTGTGCAATAAAGAAAAAACTTCGAAATTAATAAATTGATCTTCTTTAAGCTATTATAACAATTTCAAGGTTAACTTTCTCACAATATCTCAAGAATTGAGCTTAAATACTGCAAGCTATTTACCCACCCCCTATGTTTCTCGAGTTTCATATTTTTATTAGCGAATTACACTTTATACTTTTCTGCAATATCCAATTCACAAAAATTTTTTAAAAATCCTCTAATTTTTATTTCTTAGAATATTACTTTTTTGAAAAAAATTTATTGTTGGCCTTTTTAATTAATTCATTCTAACAAAATAGTACACTAATTAATTTTTTGTGAATACCTCTTTTAACCCTAATCTGTACGACAGGAAGTTTATGATTTACCAAATCTACTCAATTGTGTTTTATAAAAAATACTTTTTAATTCTAGCTCATCATGAAATACATTAGAGGTTATTTCCAGAGGCGAAAATTTTTTTTCTTTTGTCTTAGAATATATTAATCATAGTTTAAAAGTATACAGAAAAATAATTTGTGAATAAAATATCTTTAATTTATTCCAACTCAAAGCATTAACTTCGTTTTATAAATCCTTCTAGATAATATGTATAATAGGATATCAGAGACAAACAGTAACTATATATAATTCATAATACAATATTAAAGATCTAGTAAAAAAATTCTTGCTACTCAAATGAATCTCCTGTGTATTTACAATATTTTTAATAGAAGCAAGCAGGTATTATTTAACGATAAAATATATTGTAAATTCAGTTTACTTGAAAATGTATATTTATAGAAAATTTTTTGGATATTTAGAGTCAACTTTACATTGCATATTTTGCATAAAATCTAATAATAGAAGCCTACTTGCATGATAGATAATCTCCCGAGTACATCTACCTTCAAAGTCTAAATCTGGATTAATGTTACTATTATAATATCTACTGACTTAAGTATTTATTTCTAAATAAAATATAGGATTTAATACTGTATCTATTTAGTCTATTATAATGATCTAATTTAATACTTCTGTCAGTACAATAATTTATAACTTAATAAATATAAAAGAAATAAATTGAGCAATAAATTCTTGATTAATATAAAAACAAGGTATTTATTATAATGTTATTCAAAAAAATTAAAAGCTATATCAAACATTTATCTCCTGTTTCCTTCGAGTACTCATGCAAGCTTATAACATCGATAATTTAATCTGTAGACATAGGTCAGAAATTCTGTGATTAATTATCATAATTTGATATATTTGAAGTCAAACTTTTTTTTTTTTACAAACATTATAATTATAAGCAATAGTCTGGTTAATTAAGATTATTCTTTATTAGCTATGCAGATAACCATCTATGCTATTTAATTTAGATAAACTATTGACATGAATTAAACATTGGAATTAAAATATCTTGATTTACCTGGTGAAATCAATATTATTTTCGTTTATGAATTAAATAATAAATATTAAAAGCTATAAAACAAAATTGAATCCAATTATCTTAATTAAATTATTTTCTATTTATTTTTTAAAGAAAAAAATTTTAAATATTAACAATATATCTATAAATAAGCATATACTAATTTTTCAAGAGACAAGAAACTGATTTAAATAGTAATTTTAAATAATATTATCATTTTTAACTTATATTATTGAAAAAAACATCTAAGTACTATAATTAATATCATTAAAATTACTAATATATGCACCCAATAGTTAGAAATAATATTTTATAAAAAAGCTTTTAAAAAAAGTACTTGGGTATTCATATTTACATTTATGTACACTTATAATATATCTAAATAACCTTTAGTTATAATTTATATTAATTAGTGTTATTTTAAATAATTAAAAAACTCTGATAGCTTTTATATAGAATAATATCTCAATTGAAATCAATAAAATAAAATTTTTACTATATATTCTAAGAATACAAATACTTTTATATTTCAATTATCTTTATTTTTTTATTTTTTGAAAAAGTTGTCTGCTTTTTTAGTTAAATTCTTAATATTTATAGCGATAAATGTATCCGATTTTAACCTGGAGCGGCATTATAAAGATTTAACTATTTAATAAGAATATTTATTTTAATTTTTGTTTTATTTTGATCTTTTAAAGAGAATTTTATTTTTTAGGTATTATTTTCTTATAAATTTTTGCGAAATGTTTAAAAGTGTTTTTGAAGGGGTTTTTATACCTTTTTTTTTTCACTATTATATCTTTCTTACTTTTATTAAAGAATGGAGTCTAATAGAGATAGATGATAACAAAGCTAAGTTTTAATAGACTGATATGGCAATAATATTGTAAAAAATATCTAGGTTATAAAAATGGCATAGATTTAATTAAGTTGGTATTTTGGTGTTGAAAAAAAGCTCTGTATTATGAGAATCTTCGATTTTCTTTTTACAAAGAGAAAAAACATCTACATACTATTCCATTCAATGCATTACTAAATTCGTATTAATGGCTCTTAGGATTTTACTACGGCATAAATATTTTGGTTTAATGCTTAATCATGTTCAAATATAATATTTAGTCGCATTATTAACTTTAAATAATTAGTGGTGTATCTATTTTTAATATACTCACAAACAAATCACAGCATCTATTTGTTTGCGAAGGTCAATTTCAGAGGTAGAATTATGATCAGGAATTCTATCACCTTTTTCATAGATATAATTGGCATATCTTTCTTTAATAATACTAGTTTTAAAAGGATTTAATATAATTTTTGTTTAATTTAGAAAATATATTTTGTTATTAATTTTATATAGTGTGAACATTAATTCTTGAAATTATATTTATACAATTTTTTTTTTTTGGTTTTTGGATCTATATTATGATATGATAAGCAAATTATAGATTTTTTAGATAATTAGTTATACATTAAAAAAAATTCTAAAGTAATAAGTTTTTATATATATTTTTACATTTTTATTCGATTAACTTGTTTTATGTTGGATGTCATTTAGTTTAGTTATATATAAAATTAGGATTATTGATTATTATGAATTTTGATGAATTACTAAAGGAAATATCTTTATTAATTAGTAATAAATAAAATACATTTTATTATTTTTAATCTATTATTTTATCGCATTATTTTTTTTATTTTATTTTTTATGAATATTTTTTATCAAAATACATCTGTTATGTGGGAAAATTTTATCTATAGTTTAGAATAATTAATAAATAGCTCATTTGAATTTATTAAGGCTATTGTATTCTATCAGCGATAAATAAAATTATAATATTATATTTAATAATGTTTTAAATGAATATATATATATGAGCTTTTTGGTCGAATGTTATTACTTTTAAAAAAATTTTAGTTTATACAGTAAATTTAAATTTCTCTTTTAATTGAATTTTTTGTATATGTACAGATATAGTTATTTAAAATTATTTTTCTTGACTAGAGCCTATATGTGTTATTAAACAAATTAATTTTGATATAAATTTAATCTGATTAATATTTAAGGTTTCAATATTCCTCGTCACTTCCAAAAAATATATTTTAGTCTCAGGTTTTTTAATATTCTTATTTCTAAAGAATGTGAAATTTAGTGAGCTTTTCAAAAAAAAATAGTCCTATAATAAAAATAAACTCTTTTTTCAGAGAATTTTCTATTTAGATTTAAAAATTTAGGGAAACTAATCAATCGTAACATTCCTAATTTTATCTTATAAACTATTTTTTTACGGTAAAATTACAAAAAAACTTTAATTTTAAACTATTATAATATGTTCGTTTTTATAGTTGAAAAAAAAACGCTAAATAATGTATTTAAGTTTTATTAATAAAAAATTATTAAAAAATTTTTCATTTCATTTTATTGGTCTTTTTTTTCAAATGTATGAATTTGTTTAATTATAGAATAAACATTTTAACTTTAAGTTGCCAATACTTATATACAGGAAATACATATTGCTGCCATTACAAGCCCCAAATTAATTTTTCTTATGAAATAAAATAATTATTGATTTTCGAATATCAGCTTAAAAAATTATCTAATTAATATCATATAGTAAAATTAACTGTGTTAGTTATTATTATAGATATATAGATTAAAAGATTTTAATTAGCATAAACTATAATTTCTAAGAAAGTTATCAATTTTATTATCTGTTTTTTTTTTCTAGCTTTGATTTATTCGTATAGGATTTAATTAGCTTCAAGGGAGTAAATCACTCTATATCTCATATATCGTCATATTTAGATAAGAAGATTTACCCCTAAACGCTTTACGTTATTTTAAATTAAAATATTTAAAAATTGAATCACTAATCCTTCAAATAAACACATCCTCGCCTACTAGCTCACATAACAAATTTATATTTCTTCATCGAATCAATGATATTCAAATAAGTTAAAGCATAAAAAAATCGAAATTTTCAACTTCAATCTCGGTGTTGGCTACCTGAGATAAATCTTAGAAAGCTTGTACTCTAGCATACCCTAAAATTCAATAATATAGAGATTATTAGTTTACATTTAACTTAATGACGATTCTAGACTAGATCCTGTTAAAATAATTAAATCTGATTTATACCTGTGAAAATCTACTACAATGATATAAACTCAAAATAAAAATATAAAAATATGTCAAAAGTACAATGTAATGAGAGAAAAAAAATTAAAAACAAAGAAAATTTTATTTAAATTAAAAAATAGTTATAATTTTGAATCAATAGATATTTCCTAAAAAATGAGATAAAAAAATATAAAATTCAAGAATAAAGAACAAAGTAAAAATTCAGAAATTTTTTTACTATAATTTTAATCAAAAATTATATAAGAAAAAAACCTGAATTAATCTATTAAGTTAAATATTTTTTTAGAGATAATAAAATTCACTTGAAATAAAAAATTTTTGTAAATCAATTCTATTAAAAAAAACGGACTAGCTTACAAATGAAAAATAAAGTTAAAGTTAGTTTTTATTATTAATTTTCTGAGATAAAAATCAAAAGAGAAACAAAAAAACGTAACGCTCAAGAAAATTTACGAAACTGTAATTGATAATTAGCTCATATTAAATGCTTAATATTTTTAAAACAAATAATACAAATAGAAAATCTAAAAGATCAAATTTATTACCAACGGCCCAAGCTTCTAAGCACGTTTAGCTAAAATTTGTTATAAGCAGTTTTTTTTTTGAGAAAAAGCACTAATTAATATTATAACCTATTGAAAATTATATTTAGACTTTATATTATAAATCATACTAACCAACTTAAAATACTCTAAATATCTATAGTTGAAAATAAAGGTAAAGTATATATTATTTACTACACAATTATGTATTAAAAACTCTTTTTTTATTATTGCTATAATCTTTAATATTTTATATGAAGCTGATTACATGATATCTAAGGAAATATATCATAGACATATATCTTTCATGAAAAGAAAAAAACTAACCTCTTTTAAATCCGTTAGATGGAGAGAGTATGTTTAAAATAAATACAAATATTTTTTAAGGTGTAAAATTTTAAAATTGAGAGACATGCGAGTAGAATAAACAAATAAGAAATCTTTATAATCGACATTACACTTTAGACATATTTAATATGTAAATAAACTAAAAAATAGCCGAAATCTTTATAAAAACAATAATTGATAATCAAAAAATAGCAGTATATAGATTTTTTTAATTTAGAAAATAATCTACTTGAGTAGAATCATTTCATATTTTCATCATCGTGCACATACTTCAAAAATGACATTTTTATTAATAATAATATGAACGATACAATAGAAAAGTCTTGAAATTTATTTTACGATTTTATTGATAGGAAATTTTTATTTTGAAAATAAATAATAATTAAAAGAAGTAAAATAACCATAGCCTATTCATCAATATGCTTTTTAACCATAGCAATATATTGTACATATTAATTGAAATATAAAGTTATTATTCATTTATATTTTTTTTATGAAAATTCTTAAATAGGCCTAAAAATAACTATTTAGAAAATTCCTATATATAAAATCAGTTTTTCTAGATTGATATATATTAGCTTGAGTTATCAATATAATGATACACTGCAGGTGATGATTAAAATAGTAAATCATTGCTTTACCGATATTTATCGATAGATAATGGCGCACGTAAAGATAAAAATCACAGATAACTGGATTAAACTGATATTAGAGAACTACATTTAATATTAAAAATTACTACATGGTGTGCACATATTTAAAGCTAATAAAAAAAGTGATACTTACCTTTTTCAAAATATTTACCTTGTATAATACACATTTTTTCTAAAATAAGCACACTTTTATCAGATAAAAATATAAAATTACATGCAAATTTATTTTTTGATCATATCAAATTCTTTCATATTGTAATCAGAAAAAATATAAATGAATATGTTTAAACAATGAAAAAAATTATTTATAAAAACGCATTAGCTATATTTAAAAAAAAATAAATTATAGTATAAACATAAAATATTTTATAGTCGATATAATTTTTTTTGCATCTCAAACCTACACTCCACATCAATAATATAAAAAGAAGTGGAATGAATATGCATTTTTTAACTATTTATCGATGTAAAAATCCTACTCGCGAAGAGTAAATATCACTGAGGTTCTATGCTATTACTTTATGTTCGTATTATTTGTGTAATCATATATTTTTTAATCAAGATATATATGTACACAATTACTTATTTTAAATTGAAGCTTCCCTAAGATCTACCAAATAATATTTATTCACAATAAATATATATAATCATTTAAATAAAAATCTATAAAACTAACATTAAATAAGTAGTTTTTGGATATACTTGAACCCACAATAAGCGCTATGGTTAATCGTATAAGATAAATATTTTCTTTCAATAAGCTCAATAATATAAAACTGAAGAATTAAATTCCAATAAATATAATATACATTCATGTGGAATTAATTAACTATTTATAAAGCACAAATACAATTTGGAGAAATAAAGGCTTTTTTCTTTAAAATAAAATAGTTAAACGTTGGGGTATTAATATAATTTCAGTTAAAAGCCATAAATAAACATGATTTCAAAAAATACAAAATTCAATGACGAAAAATTCAAAAAAATATGAAAGTGTAAAGTTTTTATCATTAAATCTACATAAAAACTTTAAATATATAATATAAAAATTATTTAGAAGTTTTCATATTTTTTTTTGTAAAATTTGCTTTGAGAAAATACAAACCAAGATGAAAAATTTATTATATAGCAATTATATCACATATATAGCGTATTTTATATTAAATCTAATAAAAAAATCCGATACTTGATTAGCTGAATTATTGTTGAAATTAAATTTAATACTACAATTTAAAAAAAAATTTTACTCTTGAAGTGTAAACCTACATTTAATATAAATCTAATTATAATGACTTTGTTTATTAAGACATAATATAATTATATAAGTGATTAAATTAGAAAAATACTTTCCAACACAATTAATCTTATAACTATATATTTTATCTGTTTTTTTTCTCGCAATAATTAGCTATAAATTTACCCTTCACTTTATATATATCAAACTCGTATTCTAAAATAATCGATATAATAAAATTTATAATATATGATTCAAAAATATCTTGAAATTGAAATTTTAAACTCGATTTAAAATATAATTCGGTTCGTTCTTTATAAGATATATTATATTAGCTCGGTTTTTTACCGTTTATGATTTATAAACTAAAATAATGTATAGTTATTGGTATGAAATATAATTAAAATTTTTTAAGTATGTATTGTTTGATTATTCTAATGTAAAAAATTTAATGTTTTATATAATTATATTAATAGAAAATTTTAAAGAAATTTCTATAACTTGTCTATGGAGCTACAAAAATCGTTTATTTATTTTTCATTTTTAACATTTTTTCATATCCAATAAAATTGGTAAATTAAATCTATATTCGCAAATAAATTTATTTAACTGGTGTTAAAAAGATGAAGAATTATTTCTTATTATTATTTTTATGAATTAAAAGGATTTAGCAAAAAAAAAAAAAATTCAAAAAAATTCAAAAATAGTATTTTAAATTTAAGAGCTGTTTTAAAAATAATAAAAATGCAAAAAAATTATGTTTTTAAATCTAAATAAATAGGAATACCGTGTTAGAAAAATTGATATTTTAGTTCTATAAATTTGAAACATATACAAATTATGGTCAGATTTCATTGAAACTTTAATTTTGAAATTAATATAAAGATATTTATTCATAATAATTTTCACAAGTTAAACAATATAGCCAAAAGTTTGGGGAAAAAAATCATAAAACAGGTTTACAAAAAATTTTACAAAATATACTATAATTTTAAATGAACAGTATAAGGTAAATTTTTATGAGGATTTTATAATTCCTCTCCTTTTTATACTATTAAAGAATCCGATTAATATCTAATGATTTATTATTAACTAAGATTTGTACTATACTATATTAGATTATTCAAAATTGAATTTATATTTAGTAAATAATATCTATTTTTAGATATTCTGTATTTTTATATCAGAATTGTATCGAGTTCAAGCATATTGAATTTCAGTAGAAATAGCCGGAAAATAAATTAAAATGAGATATATTAAGCCTTAAATGAGATATCTAAAGTTGGATTATATTATGTAGATGAAATTATCATTTTATTATTAGTTTTTAAAATCCACAGCTTCATTTTTTCTAATTTAATATTAGCTTTTATAGAAAATAAATTAAAATATTTCAAGTTCTGGTATTACTTGTTAAAATTGAATTTTTTTAGCATTATTTGAAATTATTTTATCAATCATTATTCGCTTATAAAATGTCATCTATTTAAAAAATTTGTGTATAACAGTCGGAGAAAAGTAAATAGTATGGATTCTGTCTATTTTAATGATATTTTCCGGATACATTTAGAATATTTAGATTAGTTATTGGCAGAATTATTGTGATTTAATCTCTATATTGAGTCCAAAATATATAAATAGATAAAAATTCTATTTATAATTTCATTCATAAAGTTATATTCCATTAGAAATAATTAATTTTTGTGTTATTTACTATTTTAAAAAAACAATTTTTGTATCCTAAAAAAAAGAATTCATTAGCAAAAAAAACGTTGGTTTAGTTTAATTTTTATATATTGAATTAATCATAACATAATATTTTGAAAGCTATATTATAATTTAAACACCAAAAATTGGGTGGAAATGGAGCCATGATTCAGAAAAACAATAATTTAATTGATTATAAGCTTTATTTTATAATTCTGGATGATGTACTATGGAATCTAATATTTTTTTATATGAATCGTAGAATTTTTAGTAGCAATTTTTTGCTATTAATTAGAAATTTAAACAATATTACAAAAATATTAGTTTTAGCTTCACTAGGATTATAATAAAATATTTCAATAATAAATTTAGTTGAAATTAATATTTTTATTTAAATAGATAAATTAATCATTGATCGTATAGATGATTTTTTGTAATTTATTTAATTATGTATATTCATTTATAAATATTTTAGTTTTCACAAATTTTCTTTATAGATTTATAATATATTATAAATTTTATTAAATGAAAGCAAAGATTCACACGAAAATATTTTTAATATCTGGTATTTAGTAATTAATTTTTATAAATTTACAAAAGTCCATAATTTTATAAATATTTTTTTAATAAATCGATTTTTAATTTGCTTTATTCACGATTTAAATTATTAATTTATTTCTCCGTAGTACCAAAAATAAAACATCAAATATTATTTATAAAAATTTTTTAAATTAAATGAAACTGTAAAATTATTTTGAGATTATGTACTGTCTAAATACATTAAATTTTGACAATTTAAAAATATAGTCATCAAAAAGATCTAAAAATGCTTTTAATAGTTATTTTTTTGTTATTTTTTTAATCACGGAATTTTATTGGTACGATAACAATAATAGAAAATACGCGGTAAATAAACTAAAAAAATAGAAATTCGGTGCAAGGCATAAAAAAACTAATATTCTAATACTAATAAATTCCTCTGCCGGTCTACCGGCTGCGTACCTAAAGGGAAATGGGATCAATCTACCAACCGAAAGATCCACCCAGGCATTGCTTCAAGTAGGCTGGATGACTGAAGTTACAAGCAGTCATGGAATTAAGCTCGTTCCAACAAAATTGAATTCGTTGAGATCATTGAGCTCCTAGTCAGAGCCTACATCTAATAGGATTAATAAAAAAAATAGGCTCCTACACAAGCGTGGGAATGATAAACCTTGCTCTCCTGAATAAGCTGCTAAACGGCTGAGTTCTGTAATGCTGTCGAACGCTGGACTTGTGCACATATAATGTCTCAGACTGTGCTAAACGAATCGGTTCCTCCTTTTTCATGATGTTCCTCCTCTGGAATCGCTGTCCTCCGAATCGCTGGGCGTTGCCTTCACTATCCCCGACCAAGGATAGTGCAACGCTGTGTGAAATTTTAGTATAGAGCATTTAGAAAAGTACACTACTTAGGCCCCTAAACCACGGCAAGGTATTACACTCTTAGGAGAACTAAAAATCGACAAAATGAATTTTTTTAATTATTATAATTATGATACTCAAAAAAAATATTATAAAGCGATAAATTATTATCTAAATGAACTATATTGGTATTTACAATTAAATAAAAAAAAGGATTAGATATAAATCAATATTTTCCATGTTTTAATTCTATAAAAAACAACACATTTTTATACATTATAACATTCTATCGTTATTATATAAAATAAATATTTTTTTCATAATGCTAAAAAATTATATATTTTGCAGTGTAGAATTTATGATAACGGTTCTAGATTAATAAATTGACAAATAGAAGTAATTATTAATCAAGTAGATAGTTTATTCCAAATAAATTTCTTACTTGCTGTTATATAGCTGAATGAAGAGAATAACGATATTAAAAGATGGTTACCTCTCATTGAAAAAGGATTCAAACATTTATTTTTAGATTTTAAATTTCATTTATATTTCTAAAAATTTTTTGGTAAATACAAGAAAGCAATATAACATTTAAGGGAAAGATATATTACATGAGTTTAGATATAAAAAATCCCCTGGTAATTAAAGCTATTTAAAATACGAAAAATACGGAACGCGAAATGAAAGTATGAAATCTATTTATGTAGCAAAAAATTTAATTAAATAACATCATCTTAGAAAAGAGTTGTATTTTTATAATTATAAAATTGCACCTTTTAAGTAAATATTTTTATATTATAGCTAGTGGCTATATAAAGATGCTAAGGAATAGAAAATGCTAAATTTATTTATATATTTATAAGAAATTGAATATGTGAATTTTGATTTTTTATATCTAGATAATTATTAAATAAACCTATTTAAAATCAAAAAATTATTCATTTAACCCATTATATATCATTTTAGAGTTACATTGACAAACTGTATGTAGATTGTGATTTATCAAATTCCATTATATTTTTTGTTATTTTATTTAATTTTTTTATAATTAGATAGTATATAATATTAAAGTTTAAACTTATCAGTAAAAATTTTTGAAATTATAATTGAAAAAATAAATACATTAAAATAATTTTTTATTTTTTATAACTAGTTGATTAATTAAGGATAAATTTAATACTTAGTTAACTATTTGATTGTTTTCAATTTTATTATTATTTGGGTATAATTTTGATTAAAATTGTGCAAATAATTATACTTTTAATAACACCTTGATTGATTTCATAGGTTTTAACTTTTCACAGATAAAATACGATCTTCACATACAGTATCGGAAAAAAAGTTTATATTTTAAATTTCTTACTGCTTTTTGAGTAAACTATGATAGAAACAACTATTTTATATTCATTAAAATCTTAATTAATTATAATTTTAAAGTTTCATACCAATTGCGTTTATATTAAACTAAAAAAAAGTCACAAGACAAAAAAATAATAAAATAATAATAAAAATTTACCATTTATCTATTTTTTTCATTGTTAATTATTCTTTTATTTAAACCCTTCCAGGTATAGTTGGTTTTTTTTTTTGAGCTGCCATAATTATCCAAAAAAAATTTAATAAAGTCAAATTTGACCAAAATGTTTTATTGAATAATTAAAATAAAATATCAAATATTTAAAAAATGCCACTTTGCTATATTTAATTATGATTTTTAAATAAGTATAAGATGGCCCCCTTATTATAATTAAACTCATGTTTATATACCAATAAATTCGATAATTAAAAAAAAAACTTTTTCTCCAGAAAGAGCTAAAAACAAAATCACCTATTATATCCTTCATATGTGCATTTTACTTGTATAATTCGCATAGATTTTAGTTCAATAAATTTTTTTGATAAGCTCCGAAGAATATTATTTTGATCTCCAAAATTTTAATCCAATTAAAAATAATTTTGATGCTTCTAAATTAACTAAAAATCTTTATTTTTTTTCAAAAATTTAAATTAATTATTAATACCTAGAAAAAATGACAATAGATGATATTAAATAGCTTGACTTTAACATTCTTAAAGAAAATTATATATAGATTTATATAAGTAGGTATGATTTTTATGTAGGAGTAAAGCTTAATCTTATCTTATCGATTGAAGTTGATTGAGCAAAGAAGTGAGATTTATATAATACCTTGATATTCTCATGCGCATATCTAGAACTCAATATAAAAAATTATCAAAATTAGATTTAGAAATAAAATCAATAAACAATACACTTGCCATTAAGCCCCTTAGTGAATCGAATTCATATTATTTTAATAGAATTTTAAAGTACATATCCTCGATTAATGCTCAAGCAAATCACATCTTAATTAACTAATTTTGGTTTAATCATAAATAAATACTTGTTTCCAGTTATTTAGCGATATTTTTTGTGTTTATTATTTTTTTCAAAATCAAACCTAGAATTTAAACGTCTTCTTACTATTTAAGATAGATATTGCAAAAAAAAGCACACAAATACCATCTTTTCTTAGATAGTAGAAGATGAAGCGGTTCTTTCATGACTTTTTTGAAGATTAATCCCAATTTATCCATAATTTTTGCTGCGTGAGAAATCTTTCTGCTCAAATTAAATCAATTAAAAGTATTCGGCGATGTATTCTATGAGAAATATTGTTTAAATTCAATTTTATTTTGAAACTGATATCTAATTTTACGTTTAAAATTTATCAATATTTTAATATATTCCCATTTATCTGATATAACACTAACAGAATATTCTGATCTCAATAGAGATTCAGATTTACTATGATAGCTTTAGCTTTAACCAATTGAAAAAATTATTTAATATATTTGATAAATTAAAATAAAAAATCGTAAGTATTTAATTTAGTGATTATAACATTTTTTTAATTTATGAAAAAAAATTCAACTAAGAGTTGGTAAAATTCTTAGATTTTTTTTGGAGTTTGTTTATTATCCCAAAATATACACAAAAAAGAATAAATTTAATATTGATTTATTTTATTATGTAGTTAATTTGGAAGCTTAATTAACTCCAGAACCTTGAAACAATGACCAGTGGGTATGGATCTGCTATAGCGGCGGAGAGGGGTCAGTTGAAAAATTATTTTTGTAATATTTTTTTATCTTTTTAAATATTTTTTTAGTTTTTTGATTGCTTTTAAATTATATTTAATAAACTATCTGAGACAAAAAAAAAAATTAAATCAAGAAAAAAAATTGAAATTTTGAAATTTATTAAATATGCTGAAGTATTAATCACATTTTATATTAACTAGAATTATTTATCTGCATTTGATGTAATTTAGGGTTATTACATAGTGCTTGAACCTATAATAATATATCAAAATATAATATTAATGGAAAAAATGTGATATTTCTCAAATATAATATCTTAATTTTGATTAGCTCATTACAAAATAACTAACCATTCTTGATTTTAGAAAAAAAAATAAAGTTGAGCCATGTAAATTGATGTATGTCATAAAAAAAGAATATATACAAATTTTATTTTTTCATAAATTAAAATAATGAACGAGTGAATGCATATGATGTAAATTTAGAGGTATGTATAAAATTTTAAAAAAAAAAGCTAAGAAAAATTTAAAAGTGAGTAATAAAACGTAAAAAACAAATATTGTTTTATCAAATTAAAAAACTTTTAAATAACCTAATATAATTATATAATTATTTTTGTATGAAAATTAACTATATCATCTGAATATTCAAAATAATTAATTAATACAACCAACAAATTTATATCAAAAAAGTAAAAAATAACTAAAAATAAGTTATAAAAATCCTAAAAATAGCAATAAACAGCCATATTTAAGCCAAATGAAACTTTTTATAGATTTTCCTTTAGTTTAAATGTAATATAACTGACATAAGTTAATTATATAGCATTAAAACGGTGATTAAGATGATAAATACTTTGACTTGCATCTAAAGTTACTGGAGTTCCAAAATAAACTTTTGGATATTATGCGTAAAAAAACTGAAAGTTTGTTACAGTTAGTCCTTCATTCCGAGCCAGAAGGAAAAAAAATCTCAAATAAAACTTTGAAGTTTGCTTTATTATCCGTTGTATGAAAGATGACCTCAACATTAGATCTGAAGAATTTTCAGTAAAAAAATAGATTCGTTAGAAAAAAAAAAACTTTTAATATAGTAGGGATATTATTAAAAGTGATTAGCGACGTAGAAGCAAGATTTGAAAATATCTTTATTTGATTATGATAATGTTCTGAGATTACGCAAATTATTCAGGGCGTCAATTAATTAATCTAAGTGGTTCATAAAAACGTTAATTGCTCAAATGAAACAAATAATAATAATTTTAAGGCATTTTAAAGATATTAATATTTTAAATGAAGTTTTGTCTTGATTACTGAATAAATTATCTGAGAAAGTAAGTGCCGAAGGGCTAAAATCAAGTAGTGGGACATTATTAATCGAAAATAGGTTGAAATTTTAGTAATTATATAATGATATAATGATATAATCAAAGTTCTTATAAATTCGAAAATATATCACTAAAATCTCAGAAATCAGTAAAGATTTTTCATATAAGGAATTTTATGAAATAGCAAGATATTGACTGTAGACATAAAATAAGGCTGATAAAGAATTAAAATTTAAATAGTTCAATTAACATACTTTATTAATCTTCACAGGACTCACAAAAATCGAATAGATAATTTATAATGGTAATTAATAAAGAAAAACCAGAAAAAAGGATAAGAGAAGTAACTGTATTTTAAAAATTACGCGCTTAAGAATAGATCTTATAAAACTTTACAAGACAATTAAAGGTCATCGAAAGTACAGTATTTAGTATTTATAGTTTCTACAGAACCAAAAACATCAAGTAAAATATTAATTCAAGCTGCAGATAAAATTTCCAAATCATTCTGTTATTATTACTAAAATTATTATTACTAAAAACAACTAATTAAAATATTAGAATATATAAATCCAAGCTTTCTATATACATGAGGAATCATTGCGAATTATCTGATATTTTATGAAACTATATAGAATAAGAAATAATAGCCCAAATTACCTACCCTAATATTTTAGATATATCTAAATTGGAAATTTTCGATACTTTCAAAAAAAATTCAGGTTATTATAGGTGTGAAAATAATGAACGAAGCGAGTTGAATAATATTATTGCAGGTAAAAAATGTATTAATCAATAGCGAGATTATTAAAGATGTGTTTAGATAAAAAATTATTTTGGTTATTATGCGTATAGAAAGTGGATGATTGTATTTTTATTTTCATATGTTATTATACTGTATTATATACAGCCAATATATAAATAATATAACTTATTAAAATAGTATTTATTTAGAAACTAGTTTGTATACATGTGTGAGCTATTAGCAAGTTCTGTGGTAAATGTAAAGTAGAGATGTTTTTGTAAACAAAGACAATTAAAGAAGAATCAAATCTCGTTCAAGAAATTTCTCAAAAATTAGTGTAGATGGAGACCATAATAGATGTGGAATGGAGCCTGAAAGTAATTAGTGAGTAAATTTAGGTTATAATAAACAAAGAATTTTAGACGCTATTTTTTGTGTGGTGTGTGTATGTAAATATGAATATCGGGAGGTTATATAAGCTATTATCGAAATTATATCCATATATGGTTTGCCAAGAAAGAAAAAGCTGATATTCTAAATCATGTGTTGATGAAATTTTAAGTATGTCTTAGCTAGTATGGATTGGTAGGAATGAGAAGGGTGAGGGTGTTTATATTGTATACTTTTGGTTGTGGGCTGATAGGGATATTCTAATTTAACTAGTGTTTTTCAGTAAAGATTGGTCAAGATATCAGTTAAAAAGTATGAGCGAATGTTATATAAGATATTTATTACAAATTCTATTCATGCAGAAAAAGTTCATAATAGTAAATTTTTTATGCATTGCATGAGATTATGAGGCGTAGTGTATTGTGTTTGGTTGTGATTATTACAAGTACATACATTATATATTTGGAAATGTTTGCTCAGCTATGAATTTATTGCACTATTCTGTAGATAAATATTAGTAAATTTTTGGATTGCAAAAAAATTAGGATATGATAGCGAAAATTATATCGTGGTAGATCATTTTTGGTATTGAGGGAATAGGAAAGGGGCGAATATATTGTGTGTGAAATATATTCTAAAATTTTATAGCGGTAATAAACTGCAGTATCATATTACATTTATTTGTACGTCAGATACAAAATGTATTTATTATCAGTTCATGCAATTAATTGGCCCGAAGCGAATATAGGGCGAATGAGTGTTGAACGAATAAGATCTAAGTGTTTTTTTGATTTAATTTGATATGATGAAATGTTTTTTTTTTTTTTTTTTAAATGTCACACAAAATATTTTTTTTCGTTTTTACTGAAAAAGTTTTTAATTTTATTCTATTGATAATTTGGATTATTTATTTATTTATTTTTTAATTCAAAAATTATAAGAAATCGATCCAAAGCGAGTATTTTTTGAAATCGTAATTAGTTTAATAGTGTTTTGTAAATAAACTTCTTTCTTTCTTTAAAATAAAAAAAAATTGGTTTTTATCTAACTGTCTGAGATATACAAACTGAATACAATGGTAACTTATTATTTTTAAATATTTGCTCTTTCAATTTTTTTTAATTAGAAAATATTTGTATGATAATTATTATACCAAAATCTCTTTTTTTAAGTTAATTCTGTTGTGATGTTTTTATCTTAGGATGGAGTAATTTCAACGGCGCAGATTCGTGACATTACTAGATTAGAGCGAACCGGTAATTTTCTTTAGTTTTTATTTTTCTGATATTATGATTACTTCTTAATATAAAAAATTTTTGTCATGAAGTATATTTGTAATCAAAGTAAACATCTTGTAAAATTCAAGATGATTCTTTCGGTCGTTTTTATTAATTTACCTAGTTTTATTACCATTATTGATATTTTTATTTGAATAAATATTATAAGATATAATTTTAAATAAATGATGTGATTTTTATAAAAATAAAATAAAATTAGGTGCGCATTCACACATTAAGGGGCTTGGCCTAGATGCTAAACTTGAGGCGAAAGAGAATTCGCAAGGGATGGTTGGTCAGTTGAAGGCGCGCCGAGCAGCCGGGGTTATTTTGCGAATGATCCAGAAGGGGAAAATAGCAGGACGCGCAGTGTTGATGGCAGGAGCACCAGGGACAGGGAAGACGGCGATAGCAATGGCTATGGCACAGGAGCTTGGAGATGATGTTCCCTTTACATCGATAGCGGCTTCGGAGATATTTTCGCTTGAAATGTCAAAAACTGAAGCGTTGACACAAGCTTTCAGAAAGTCTATAGGAATTAGGATTAAGGAAGAAACTGAGTTAATTGAGGGGGAGGTTGTTGAGATAACGATTGATCGTTCAGTTACAGGAATTGGGTCAAAAACAGGAAAATTGACGTTGAAGACGACGGATATGGAGACAGTGTATGATTTAGGAGTGAAGATGATTGAGAGCTTGAACAAGGAGAAGGTAGTTGCAGGCGACGTGATTCAAATAGATAAGTCTACTGGGCGAATTAGTAAGCTAGGGAGATCATTTTTAAGAGCACGAGATTTTGACGCAACAGGAGCAGATGTAAACGATATATATTCTTATAAATAGATGAATTTAAGCAGTAAAATAAACTGATGAAATTTTTAATTTTTTAGGTAAAGTTTGTGCAGTGTCCAGAGGGAGAGCTACAGACTAGAAAAGAGCTTGTTCACACAGTATCGCTGCACGAGATAGATGTTATTAACAGCAGACAGCAAGGATTCCTGGCGCTATTTTCAGGGGATACAGGCGAGATAAAGGCTGAGGTTAGGGAGCAGATCAACCAGAAGGTGAGCGAATGGCGAGAGGAGGGAAAGGCGACGATAGTGCCAGGGGTACTATTTATTGACGAGATCCATATGTTGGACATGGAGAGCTATTCGTTTTTGAACAGGGCGTTAGAGGACAACATGGCACCAGTGGTGATAATGGCATCTAACAGAGGGATGAGTACAATCCGGGGAACAGGGAACATCAAATCGCCACACGGGATGCCGGTAGATTTGCTGGACAGGCTGTCGATAATTAGCACGGGGCCATACAGTAGCAGCGAGATTGGGGAGATATTGAAGATCCGGTCGGTTGAGGAGGAAGTGAACATTAGCGCAGACGCGTTGTCGATATTGACGAAGGTGGCGACGGAGACGTCGCTTCGGTATGCAATCAACTTGATATCGACTAGCTATTTGGTTTCGCAGCGGAGGAAGGCATCAGTTGTGGAGGTGGAGGACGTGAAGAAGGTGTACTCGTTGTTTTTGGATGAGAAGCGGTCGGTTCAGTACTTGAAAGAGTTCCAAGACGAGTACTTGTACAACAACCAAGGGTCAACCGGGGATAGTGCTAGCGAAGCAAAGATGGAAGTCGAGGCATAAAAAGACTTATTTTTATTTAGTTATTTATCTTTTTGTTAGTTATTTTTCTAATGGTAATAATGATATGATAGTCTTTTGTATGAATGTTTTGAGATTGTATTGGTCTGTTTCTGAATTATGGGTGGGATAGTTGTCATTTGAGATAATTATGGACGGTTGGTGAATCATGCATATATTATTATGGTGCTGAAATTAGACATTTGAGTTTGTTTACGTATCCGACGATTACATAATCAGCATCAGTGTGATTACATAAAACGTAAACAAAGTCTAAAACAGACTATATTCAGTTGGGGGAGGGGGGGAGAGAAGTGGGCAGAAATCAATAGCGCATTTTTAGGCGACAGTAAACTTGATAGAGCTAGGGGGAATGTCGAATTAGCGGCCATATATGCATAGCCCTTTTTGTTTTTATCACTGCATCTTTTCGGACCCTTAGCACTCGCTAGCATTCAAATTTAAGTACAGTTCTTAATACTTGTAAGTGTGGATGTGTTTGCTTATAAATGTAGACAAAGATTAGAT
>LSSN01000315.1:31665-64013 GCA_001970855.1 Smittium culicis
AGATAAGCTCCCTCTTCGCTCCAAAAATGGCAGATCTAATCGAAATGATGGGCATAATCCAAGTTCTTTCGTTGGATAGTTTGCGTGTACATAATTTCTCGAATGTGCGTTTTTGAGCACACGAAGAAAAAGCCTTACTTACTCAGACAAAATCAACTGATTGTTATCGCCTTTTTGACAAGAATAGTCACAATTAGACATGAGTAGTCCATTTATTATTATTATTATTTAATTTAGATGCAAATTAGAAACGACCTGAATTTAGACTAATGATCCAAAGCTCCATTTTCCCTTAAAAAGGAAATTTATTATGGCACCTACATACATTTCGAAATCGACTTATCTATTTGCTTTAAACGAGGGACCTTCTATGTCCTGTTCTAGTCATGATATTGCCTAATTTGGCCGTGGAGCTGAGCGTATTTGGACACACTGTCTCTGAATTCAAGTAGCTTCAATGCACCCATTGTTCGTTATTAACACTAAAAAAAAAATTAAAAAAAAAATCTCATTTTTTTTATAATAGCGTTATAAGCGAAGAAATTAGCGTCAACAGTGCGCTTGCAGAAATTAGCTAATCTCCTTCTTGTCATCAGATTACATTTTATACAGCTAAAAAAAAAAAGAAAAACAATTAGTTAATTAATTAATTAAATAAACAAATACGGCGCTTTTTGCTTTTCCTGCTCTTTTAATCTGAAAAATGCTTTCTTGATTCCTTTATTATACTCTGTTCTGCCGTTAATCTTTATTGTTAAGCTTTCTGCTAATCTCTTTCTTCTGCTCTTTTGACTATTGTGTCAAAATAATTTTCTTGTCTTTTGGCCATTGTGTCAAAATTCTATCTTTTAGTTTAAATGCCTTTTACTCCTATTTCTAACTATTATTATTATTGATTCGAAAAATACTTCAACTAAATTCTTTTTTTTATTTTAAATGTAGAATATCTCTTTTTTCGCTTCCCCCTTTCTTCCTTATTTCTCCTATAACTTTCTATTTTTTACTTACCCTCTTACTTCCTCTTCCTTTTTCTTACCCCCCTCAACCTCCTCCTCCCAAACTATAAATCAATCACTGAATTTACCCTTTTACCTTTCCTATTTATCTTTCTCCCTTATTCTATTTATCTTCTCTACCTCCTAGCATATATATTTTCCTCATTCCATCCATTTTACCTTTGCAATTTATCCCGCCCCATTCTCCCTTTAGCATAATTCTCGCCTTATCATCTCTTCCCAACCTCAATCTTATACAATGGATTTTACTAAAAATACCTCCCCCAATCTAAATAAAGCCCAATATATAACAAACTGGGTTGAATCCGTCCAAGATCAAGACCCGGAACATGGAATTGATTTTCCCCCTGAAATTATTGTACCTATACGATTAAATCATTCTTCCCCCTTAACCAAAGCCCCCAACTTCCCTTCTCCCAATATTCCCCGCCCTTACATCTCCATAACGTCTGCCTCAAAATTATCTGACAACTCTCCTACCCCCCTAGATCATTTGCTACCTGTATTTCCCAACAATACCAACAAAAATACTCCCAAACATAAAACTTCCCCCTTTAAACTCAACTCCCATAAACTTTTAAAAAAATACTCTGAAGCTGAATTTGAAAAAGTTGACTCTTGGGGCTTCGATAACGATAACTTTAACGATAAAGATAACCACAGCGATTTCAACTCTTCCTTCTTTAAAAACAGCAACAATAGTAATAACAGTATAAATAGCATACTAAGCAACAATAGCATCTTTGAAAATATCCCCGATGTCCCAAGCTCTGATAATGGCTCAATCCTCTTTCTTAGCGACTCTGAAATTGATCCCCCTCTATCCCTCACCCCTAAATCTTCCGAGTTCTCTGCACTGCTTTCCAGCCACTCCACCCTCGTAAAAAATGCCCCCACTATTAAACACAAAAACTCTATAAAGAATTTTACTTTATTCAAAAAACTCTCTAACGAAAGCTTGAACCACAAATCTTCCGATCTTGATTCCCTTTCCACTCCCACCATCAGAAAACCTTCACTATGTAATTTTTTTTATCCTTCTTTTCTTTTTTCATTCTCACCGTTTAACTAAATTTACTTACCTATTCCCTCCTTTTTTTTTAATAGCCGATAAATTCCTTGGCCTCAAAACCCTTGTTGATAACCATAATCCTACTAATAATAAAGACTATTTTTCGACTATTTCAAAATATTCATACAAATATCCCGCTTTAGACTCCATACGACAGAATTCCTACAATAAAAAGCCAATGCTAATTAAAAAGTTGGGCGATAACCAAGAACCTAAAAGTATTCTTTTTTATCATCTTTATCTTTAATTTTACAATTACTCAATCCCTAAATACTTAAATACGCTATTTTTTAGAAATAGGAAAAATGGTTTATGATAAAGTTTTAAAAAAATGGAGAGGAAATGAACTCGAAGACTTATTATTTTGCAAAGAACTCGAAAAAGCTATCTTACCCCAATCTAAATCATCATCTGCCTCCCCTAATATCCTATTCAACTCTTTATTCGAAAGAGATATGTCTACAAAAAGCAACCCCATCAATATCAAAAAGTCTAATCCTTCTAACGACTCGTACTCTATCGCTAATAACTATGATAAATTCTCTAATACTAACAATGCTAACGACAACACAACTTCTTTCGATTCTGGAGGCAATGCCTCCCCAGATTTATTTGCTCCCGACACCCCCACACAGAATATCATTTATGGCCTCGATGTCAATAAAATTAAAAAACGACTTTTAGAAATTAGCCAACGCGAACAATCCCATAAAAAGAAAATGAAATTCGACCCCAACAAACAGGAATGGGTCAGCGATGATGCCCCTAATCTACCTTCCTCAAGCAACTCCCCAAATCTTGCCCCGCATCAAAGTGATGATCCTTTCTCTGGTCTGAGCTTAATCGATGAAAACGATAAATCAAATGATTCTGACTTTGACTCTATCTTTGCCCCCTCCTCTCAAGATCTCCAATCTTGGGATAATGACTCGAAAGATTATAAAAAGTTTTCCAAAAGCTGGTTTCCTTAATGATTGTTATTTACTAATCGTCCACTAAATATGGCCATCTGATTAATATATCCTTCACCATCATCATCACCATCACTACCACTATCCTTCCACCCATACCTTCATTTTTTTAATGTAATTTTAGGCTCTTTTTTTTTTTAAATTGACTCGTGGCTTTTATATATAAAATTCATTTTTTTCTACTTTTTTTTTTTTATTCAGTTTTTGTTTTTATAGATATTTGTACATATTTACTAGTAAATAAAAAAAAAAATTAAACTATAGAACAATTTAAAATCATATAAATAATCCTATTTACTCAACAATAAACACTCCTATATATTTCGTTCTATATAGAAATTATTTCAAATTCCAATATATTCTATGTTTTTTGTCATTAATGCTCAAAATAATCAAATCACCAATCATTCGCCTGCTATGTTTGTATGACCAATAATAACTCAATTTAGCATACATAGCTTTATTTTCCAGCTTTTTTCGTTCAAAACAAATATTAATTGTCCAATCAGCATCTAATGTTAGTTAGCTGGCAAATAACTGTTTTATTATTTAGTATTTTACTGAAGTTTCTTTTATAATTGCTAATTTAAGATTCACTGCTAAATCATTTTGTACTTTCCCCACTATTATTAAATTTGGTTTTATTTATATTTTTTCTACTAATCTTAAATTCGGTTTTATTTTTTATTTAAATCACTTCAAACCCTCTCTCTCTCCCCATCCCCCCCCCCCCTAGACTCAAACTTTTATTATTAATAATATTTTGTATTCAATAGTATAAATC
Organism: Smittium culicis; assembly: GCA_001970855.1. Taxonomy (NCBI): domain Eukaryota; kingdom Fungi; phylum Kickxellomycota; class Harpellomycetes; order Harpellales; family Legeriomycetaceae; genus Smittium; species Smittium culicis. The sequence continues at coordinate 35,509 of LSSN01000315.1, forward strand.
AACAACATAAACTCCAGCCCCATTCCATCTCTTTACCTCCAATAAATACTATAAAATAAATACAAAGTGATTAAACTCAAGCGAGTCTCGAAATATTTCGATCCTTTCAACAAACTCTAAAAAGAATCCATATTGCCAAAATACATTTAACGAAACATAAAAATATAAATGAGGACTGATTATATAAATTTTGGGAGTGCTGAAAATCCTGCTTTTGGTACAGGTTCAAAGTCTAATCCGTACAATTTCGATGCCGTGGGTTTATGGCGTGCTAATTACGGGTGCTCTAACACACACGATTCGCAGGAAACGAGCTCGAGTTTACTCGCATTGCCTGACGATTCGAGGTTTACAACGAGTCTGGCCATATCAAAGGAGGCGCCATTAGTGGCAATCGGATCAGGCTCCTACGACACAAACTTGTTCTTCGTACAAACGCCTACAAATGGTGGTCAGAACGAATCTGGCGGCGGCGCTCCGCAGCAGAAGCCGCAAATGGCAGTTAAGGCGTTTTTCGCGAGCAAGTTTCCGATATACTCGCTGTCGTTCCAGTCGAACCTACTCATAACTGGTACCGAGAGAAGCGCTGCTGTGCTGTACCAGGTAAGCAAGTCGCAGCTGGTATCGGGTAGCGCAGACACGGGCTCCTCAAGCAGCAAAGATACGCCGCTCGTCCGGTGCGTCGGCACATACAAAAACAAGGCCGCTAAGAGCATTGAAACGGCGGCTGCTGGAAATCACATATCTACGCGACGCGTGCATATCGTTTCGTTTTCGCCGGGCACAGACAGCGACTCGAACCGCGCGCAGATGTCGCTTGATTCGTCGCCCGACGATTACTGGCCCCCATCCAGCATAGACGCTAAATCCAACATTTTCTTCTCGTGCCTCGGCGGAACGGTCAATGTGTGGGACACGAGCGTCAACATGAAAGCGCTGCGTATCGAGAAACTCTCGTCGCAGCCCTTAAGCGCTGCCGAATGGAGCCCGCACGCGCCATATAACCTCATTTTTGGCGGTAGTGTAGATGGCACCATTAATGCCTTCGATCTCCGTAAACGCGGCCGCGGGATCGTCTTTACTGAACAGCACGGCTCATCCAAAGTTAGCATCAACGACCTCGCCATCAGCCCGTTCGTGCCGTACTTCCTCGCAACTGCCAGCGATGACGGCACCACCAATATTTGGGACTTGCGGTTCGCGTCCAGCGGAAAACCCGCTGCAGTCGTCGGAAAAAATATGGTTCACGGATCTGCCACTAAACTCTGTTGGAGCAAAAACTATGTCGACTTGCTCGCCATTGGATCAAGCGACCGCCACGTTCGCCTCTTCAACCTCCGTCCAAACTCCTTCGCTATCCCAAACACCGAGTTCAACCATTCCCCTTTCGCTAGCTCTACTCACAACCAACAATCGTCTTCCCACTCAAACAACCATAATAACTCCTTCGTAATGCAACCAACTAAAGTCAGCTCGTTCGTCGTTTCTGACCGCATTGGTGCTGAAGATATCGGCGCAATCGTTGGCCTAGTCAACGGCCCCTCTTTAGACTCCTCAAACCAGGAAGTTTACTACTCCCTCTCTGACTGCGGCGACCTATACTCTCATTCTATTAACCAGTCCCTCCTATACAACACCGCACCCCACCTCATGAACAAATCAATTTACCCAAACGAATACCGCGCAGAATCGCTCGTTTACAGCCGCGATATCGCTTCCGCTTCAATCTCCGCAATCAACTTCGTCGACTCTTTGCTCCTCACCCAAAAGGACAAAAAAATCATCCAGAATATCATCGACTCGTCAAGCCAGATCAGGCAGCTATGTAGCCTATTCAAAGCTAAACTCGCCATTTCTCACGATTCTTGGAAGTTCCCCTCTCAAACTAGTAAAGGTCCTGCTTCTTCTCTTGCCGATATCCACAATGACGATGAAAATGGCCCTATCACCGATCCTGCTGTTATTCAGCAGAAATTCGCTGAGAATTTGGCCGATCTCTGCTACGGTCTGCCCCCTGGCTACTCCTTGGAAGAAATCGCTCGCAAAGAACCAAGCGTTATGTCGGCCCTCGAAAAACTAAACATGACCAACCTGTGCATAAAACTCAACGACTTGATCTCCGAATTCAAAAAAAACGAAACCGATAAAAATGCCGAACAGCTTAACGCCTCCATCTGCCAAAAACTCATCTCACGCGAACAGCAGCTTATCACGTACCTCAAAATTCAGCCCTTGCTCTTTGACACTGAACTCCTCAAAGACGTCGCTAAAATCATCCTCAGCCACGACTGCTTGCGCGGCTTATCACTCGGCGTCAAAATCTGCGAAGCCTACTTCTTGCTCCAGAAAAAAGGGATCGTTAAATGCACCGACTTGAACTCCCTTGTTCACGTGCTCCTCGCGCCCACTATCTTTGACCCTGAAGAACCCGATACCTCGAAAAATGTCGATCCAACCAACACTGGATCTAGCTCATCCCCGAACTCCATACCTGAAGCCGATGGTGCTACCCCCAGCTACCTCAACGCAGTCCAAATCAGAAGCCGTATTCGCTCATACCTAGCAATTAACCCTCTAATTGTTCTTGAAATGGTCAAGCTTGAAATCAAAGTCCAGGAAACTGTCCTTAAAGGCGGTGACCAAGTTAAAGTCGCCGACCGCATTATCCAGCACATGTCGTCACACTCCAAAGTAGTCAAAACTTTAATCCCCAAATCAGCTAAAGTCGCATCTGCATCATCCAGCAACCCCGACTTTATGTTTTCGTACCTCGTTTCCGAAATCCGAAGCGACTACCCATCCACAGTCACCCTATCAGCTGCTGCTACTCGCCTCTATCTCAACGCACTGATCCAAATGCGCGCATACGATGAATACCTCGCAAACGTCAAATTCTGGCTCCCAAACTACCCATCCAGACTAACAAACTACCCACTAACACAGGTGCTTGCGCCGCAAACGTACGAAGTCGTCGTACCCAGATTCAAAAGGCAACTCGATGTCGTTGTCAGTACGATCAATAAAGAACCGCTCGGTTTGGAGCCCCGCATTTACCGTGATATTATCATGAAGCTCGCAAACGCCTTAACGAGAGGCGAGCTCGACAAAACAGAGCTCGGAATGGGTCCCACTAAAAACAGCAATGACCCTGCCGCAAAAGCGCCCAATACCCAGCAACTCGAAACCGATAAGAAGAACATTACACAGCCACCATCAAACACCCAGCAGAAACAGTCCAACCTACTCACAATCGACCAAGTCAAAATTTACTTCGACACTATTTCAAAAGCCTTCATCTCGGTCCTTGAAGCCCTCTACCGTCACAACTCGGAAAGCCAGCAGCGCGCATCTCGCGAAGTCTCCCCGCTCGTCGCGTGCTTGGTCGATATCTTGTCCACATACAAATCTGACGAAATCGCCAGTTTCATTGAGGCCGCCAAAAAGTACCAATCCGCTAACGCTACTTCCACAAAATAAATAACTTTATTCTTTTCAAATCACGGGGTTCCTTCTTCTTAATTTACTACAACTTGCAACTAATAACAACTATCCATGCCCATTTTCCCGAATTTTATATTTTCCCCTGTAAAAAAAAAAAAAATAAGCTATTCCTCATTATCTCAATTCTTTAAAGATAAAACAACTGCAATTGTGTTTAGGAAATAAGGTGAATATTTTTCTTTGCATTGAGTTTATTCCAGGTATATTATATTTTTATTTTTTACTATTAAACTCACTTCTACTCATCTTCCAACCATTGTCTATACCTAAAATGTATTGTTTTTTTTTTTTGGCACTTCTTTACTAAATCAAATCAGAACAAATACAATTTTTGCACCCTTAACTAACTAACTGTCTATTTACGTATTTTTATATACACTCAAAGCCACAAGATATATAAATATTAACACCTTTTAATCCACAATAAACCTCTATCACTCATACATTTCATATATTTGTGACTAATAGTAATTCAATAAGGTTATATTTAAATAAAATTTATCATGACTTTTTTTTTTCAAAATGAAAAAAATCAAATCTCAAATTAAGCACAGATAATAAAGATGATGATTAAAAATGACATCATTAATTATTATTTCAAAACTGATCAACAATGTTGGTATAATTATATAAAAAAAATTTTTTTGTGAAGAGTATTTTCAAAGGTATTTACGTAAGATTTTAAAAAAATAAAAAAAGAGTGCTAAACTGTGATTAGATTTTAAATTTTTCAATGCACTCGATGATTTTTTCATTTTTCAAGAATTCTGCGTTTTTCAATGGCTCGCCATCGTACGAGTATGGGTCTGCGCCTCTTTGAAGCAAGTACTCGAGCATTTCGGCATTATTTTTGGTCGAGCAAATAACTATGGGCAGCCCGGACCTACATCTAACGTCAGCGCCAAGCTCGCATAAAATTTTAACGAGCTGAAGCGAGTTTGCCGAAACGGCATTCACCAGCGGCTGGTTTTCGTTTATGCAAATATCTGCGCCCATCGAGATCAAATACTTTGCTATTTCGACGTTTCCCAACAAACATGACCGCGAAAACGCCTCTCCATTTAATGCATTCACGTTTGCGCCATCGTCTACTAGAAACTTTATCGCGTCCAGGTCATTATTTATGCACGCTTGCAGAAGCAAGTCGCCAGACTCTTTATAAAATTCGTTTCTTTGTACCAAATAATTTCGATTAATTCCTTTCAGATTTCTCTTAGTGTACGCATTTATGACTTCATAGTGCAGTAAAAAATTCATATCTACGTTGATAATTTCATCTAATATCTCAAAATTGTCTGTAGATATCAATTTGTGCAGCTGGTTTATCTTTATGAAGGACAAATTTATTTTTTCATGGTATGAAATATTTATATTAGAATAACTAATATCTTTAAAATCGAATCTAAACTTATGTGCGTTTATTGCAAGCAAAAATATTCGAGTACAACTTGATTTTATAGACATTTTGAAAATCTTTTTTATATACTGCTCTGTTTGAATTAATGGGGTAATATAAATTGCTTCATGATTCAAAAGCCTATTGAAAACACGCAAGTTTTTTCTTTCGTTGCCAATATAAATATACTGGTTTTTTTCACAAATAAAAATTTTTAGCATAATTTCAACAGAACACACAAAATTCTTCTCCACGCAATATTCAAACAGAAATTTAGGGGATAAGCTAGGGATCGCTCCAAGTCCTAAAATATTACTAATAATTTGGTCATTGCTCATCACTTTGTCGTACATAAAATATCTATGCCTTTTACTTTTAAAGTTTAACGATCTAAACTTTCCGAGCTTTCTAAAAATAAATCTTTCCCTGAAATAGTTCGTTTTCGAAATTGCATAAAACCGCTTTGAAACATTGATTAGCTCCAAATTTTGAGATTCTATCAATATCGCTGTTAATATGTCGTCATTCAGTCTGTTCATTTTGATTAATTTTCTTCTAAGATTGTTTTTTATGAAGTTATATATAAAAATTTTAATTTTTTATCGAGATAAATGAGATATGATATCAAAAACGAATTATATATAACGTACTCTTTAAGTATGAGGAATCTTATTAGTTACCTGACATCACTTGAAAATAGCAATACTATAGTGAAAAAACCTTAAAAAACATGAAAAGATAAACAAGAATCCAAATATTATCAAATTTAGCCATCAACTTCTTTCAAGTATTCTATCCATGTTCAGAATATTAGCAGGATGTATGTAAAGCCAATATTTTCTTTTTTAATACTAATGAAGTTTACTTATTTATGTGAGTATTTTCAAGAATTTACCCGTTAATGCAGTCATAAATATCTAAAAAGTTGGACTCTTTGATAGCATTATCTTTAAAAAAAATTGTCAACCATATCTTACAATATACCTAGACTTTTTTTTCGTGAAATAAATTTAATTAACGTACAATCTACTCCTTGAACCAATTCCTAGTGGGCATGGAGCTGCTAAAGCGGTGGAGGGGTGTCGGTTGAAAAAATTTTTATGTAATATTTTTTTTAACTTTTTAAATATTTTTTAATAGTTATTAGTATACTTTTAAATTATGTTTAATAAACTCTCTGAGGAAAAAAAAATAAGTATAATATACTCCATCAGTATTAGCTTGTTTATAATTGGTTATGATATTCTAGTATGGTTTGAATTTATGCATAAATATTTTTTAATTTTTTTATGCATCATATCTTTCTGTAGGAAATAGATTTGGAGAGGGTGTGATAACAAATTTTAAAATAAGGTTAAAATTATTTAAAATAATTTATAGAATGGATTTTTATAATTTTAGTTCAATCAGGATGAATGTTTAAACTTACACTCGTAATTACGCCTTAAAATTATTATCGGGTTATTTTTTATTTTATCAAAGTACCGATAATTTAGTTGATAAAAGATGAATACAAATTATATATGCTGATTTTTTTTTCAGAGAGTTTATACTTCATAATTTAAAAGTATAATAATAGACATTAAAAAATATTTAAAAAGTAAAAAAATATATTGATAAAAAAATTTTTCAACCGAAAACCCTCCGCCGCTCTAGCAGCTCCATACCCACTCGGCTTCGGTTCAAGGTATACTATGAAGATAAAATATAATTTTAATCTACTGACTTTTTATTAAATTCGAAATATGCCTTCATAAAATTGCAAAAAAATTTTAATTTACGAATTATAACTTTTTTTTTCTATGCAAAACACTGCATATAACTCAGTAAAAATTTAAATTATTCTTTTTTTCTTACTTTTATTAAATATGATTTAAAAAGCTGAAATATAAATTATAATTTTTTTCGAATATAAAAGGTTAAAGTTATTTTCCATTCCAAAATTTAGAAACTATTTCTAGCTATTAGGAACCTGGTTGGAGAAAAAAAAAATTTTTTATCGTCATAAAATAATTTATAGCTATCCATCAATTTACTTATTGTTTTATTATCTTGTAAAATATGATTATGTACATTTAGAGTTTTTAATTTTTAAAATCAGGTTTTAAAGATTTCTTTGTGACATTCTGGAAAGCTGGTGATTATTTTTTACAAAACTCGCTTAGTAAACCAAAACTTTGCTCATCCCCTCCCAGAAATAAAATTATCATATGATGACACTGTTCTAGCTGCTAGTTTAGATCCTAGCTGACTGATCTTAGGCGCCTTTCAAGCTTCATAGCGATTCTAATATTATAAACGAGTTTAAATTACACTTAACCTTTTTGAAGTGATTTTTTAATCAATTTTTCAAATTTCTAATTAAACATATCATTTAGTAAAATGATTTACTGCGTGTTTGTGAAAGTTTTGATTATGAGAGGCTCCCCAAAAAAATTCTTGGAATTATGATAATGTGAATAGTAATTTGTATGAATGAGCATGTGCATTTACATATATATATAAACAACTTACTTGATTTTTGATCCTGTTATATTGTCTTTAAGTGTTACCACATTATTCTAAAAAAAATCATTCATTTTGGCTTTACTATCATCCACTCATTTAATTCCTGATACGCGCGTGAGTCTACATGTTGAAAATATCCAACATATTTTTTGTTTTAAGCTTTCCAAATATATAACATTAGTTTAAAAAATTCTCTGAGAAAAAAAAATACAAGAAATAAAAAATATAGATGTTGGTGGGTTCCTTGACCTAGTTAATCCTTCTTTAGGAAAGTTATACAGTCTTCCTAGGCTTCAAACCTTTCTTGTTGCAGCCGTAGTATAGCTTGATGTTTCTGAAGTCACAGTTATTAAATGATAGTTCTATCAGTTGATATAGTAAATTAAAATGAGTCAAGACTATGATTTAATTCTTAGTTAATATTGTTATTATTAGTCTTTAGTTATTAGTTGGCCTTAATTATTATTTATACAAATTTGCACTTATACAAAAAGTATAAATAGTCTTTTGTTTACCCAGTTTCTGGTTCCATATCAGACAACAAACGTCTCCAATCTAAATAAAAAATCTTTAGTAATACTTGGCTTACCTTTTTTAGTTTATAGCTTTTTTATTATCTCATTTGATCTTGATATTTCTGACAAATATATAGAGAAAGTAAATTTCCTGAAGAAAGGTTTTATTCATCTGGCACTTTTCACATAGTTTTGCTGTCATTTCGTATAATATTTTTCATGCAGTACCGCAAAATTTCCGAACTTGAGATGGTTTTGTAGTGTTGCCGGATTAAATATAGATGGATTCGCCGGTAATTTTCTTTAATCTTAGTTCAAAAAGAATCAGAGATCTTTGGCATTAATTCGTATTGTTTTCTAATGTGAGATCCACATTCCTGAATACTGTTTTTAGCAAAGTACTACCCCGAATCCATTGCAGTTGGATTTTGCGAGTATCTCTAGGTTTATTGTTTGCAGAGATAAGATTTTAACTTTAATTTTTTAATTTTTCCTTATAATTTATAATTTTGTATTGTGAGATCTGTGAGAGTTACCGCCACCGTAAATTATTTAATCTTAAAAAATTCCTAGTTTTTTAGCTATAAGATCTTTCTTACCATTTATTTCCCAGCTAGTATGGTTTCTAAAATTTCTTGAGCTTTTCTAATGATGCTTTCTATCCCTCTCAAGGTATTTTTGATGGTAAAAAATATCTTTCGAGCCCTCCAGTGCAGGTACCAAACTTTTTTTTTTATGGGAAATTAAGATTCATATCCAGTGAATTGATTCGCATATCTAATTACGTTATCACTAGTGATTGTATCGTTACAGATTTGTTATATATTATCTTGAAGCCCAGCTTGGTCAATTTGGAGTATATCTGATCGCTTTTCGATTTCATGTTTTCTTCTACTCTCCCAATATTAGATTATCGTCAAATTATGTAAAAAAGAAAAATTTTGTATCAGTCGTATGTTATTACTGGAAGTATTGCATTATTGAAGGTGTTTTTTCTGACTTAAAGTCCAAATGGGAGCGTAAAAAACTGCTATTCTTTTCTTCTCCACCTAAAAAGTTATTTCTTGAAATATTTTTGGATAAGAATTTGTATTAATGCATCCTTAAGATCCAGGAAAGTCATGAAATTTATTCTACAAACCATAAGGAATTTTGATTTCAGTTTTTCTTTCTATTAATTTCGCCTATTTACGCTAAGAATCAATTCACTCAGGTTCGGGACTATCCTGAGCCCGCTTGTGTTCTTTGATATTAAGATGAGGCTTCTTTAGACCTCTAGATTGTGGAATTTGAACTCTTGTATTGCTATTATCTTCAATAGTTTTGGCGCTTCATTATTAATATTTTAACAGGATTTTGATCTGATATTTATCTTATTGTGCTGCATGTGTAGTTTAAGATGCTGATGTCCCTTTAAGTCCTATTAATGAAACCCTCGCTAGTATATCCATATTCCAGAATTGAATCGAGATCCCCTTCTCTACAATTCTTTGCTACCAATCTCTTCTCGTCAGTTTGTTACATGCAGTGCAAAAAGATGCGAGGCATTCTCATTCCAAGACCCCTTAAGTGGGGACTGCTGAGACTGAATTCACCATCCAGGACATTTTCATCGAAAATTTTCCTGGGTGGATGGATTTTGAGTGTAGGAGACTGTGATTCTACTTATACAATTTGCTTTATAGCAGGATTTATGCAGTTAATATTTTGAGTACCATAATACTGGATCCAATTAAAGGGAATTCGGATTCGAAATTGCCTCTCTATTTTCTTGCTTTCAACCAATTAGACAATTTTTTCTGGTATATAAAGGGCTTTGAGTGTGTATAAGATCTGAGAAAGACTTTTCTGGAGGGTCAAACCCATTTTGAAGTTTATTCAATCTATCTTGAGTGCCAGTGGTATAAATAGTTCCAAGAGGCACTTACATAGCTGTAATGAACCTAAAAAAAGTATAATTAAAATACTATTTGTTAGACCAAATTGGGACATACACTAATAAAAAATATATTGAAACGCTAAAACATGAGTACCTTTATGAAGCAATTTAATATCTTATTAAAAAAGTATATTTTCTATTTTCTATTTTAATTATATTTTTACTTTAGTATAGTTAGTATTTAATTATAGTATGAGTTCATAAAATACTCATTGTGTAGAATTGTCTATAAAAAGGCAGCTGAATATCTCAAATTGAGAAAGGTATTCAGAACAACAAATAATAAAATTCAGACCATAAAAATGGCAGATAAACATGATTTTTGAATCTCTGGTAGTTAATCGATTATTTTTCAGGATTATTTGACAAAGTTGATGATTTATTGAACTTTTTTCTTACGTTAGAACCACTTGAGCTCAGTGTATTCAAAATTTGTTTTTCATCACCATGGTTTAGAAAAGTTTTTTTGACGACCGATGCTTTTAAAAAATAGTTCTTCTGGTACAAGAGAATATTTCTATTTACCTTATTATTATGCAAATGTAGCGCTTAAGATATCTTCTTCGATTGAAGGAAGAGCTTTTATTCGCTCCAGATAGTCGTCCAATTCGGTCAGCGATGTTATTGTATTTAAATAGGGATCTTATAGCTCTGATATATGCTACCTTTCTTCAAAGAGCTTCATAAACATTTCTGTTAGCTCCTTGATCTGATTGTGTCTAATTTGTACCTGGTTCTTAGTATCTTGATCCTTCAATGGAATTTTTTAAAAATCTAGTTATTAAAAGATTGAAAATATTAATAGCTTTTACAGTACATCTGTGAAAGAAAAGATTAAAAGTATATCAGATATGGGATCTTTTAAATCTAGTCAATAAAAAAAATTTGGTTCAATTTTATTCCAATTACTTTTATTAGATTTTAGCTTTTCATATATTATTATATATGTTGATGTAACTTGATATTTCTCCTGTCAGAAATATATTTGGTGCTATATCGCAAGTTTTAATTAAAAAATGCTCATGTTTAGTTTATTAATTTCTCAAATTATTGCTCTAAAGCTTAATCTCTAAAACATTAGTAGGATCCAAAAATTTATTCATTATAGGTGTCCTATAGCTTAGTTTTATTGAAATTTTTCTGTTAATGTTTATTTTAGCATATTTCAAGCAGTTAAAAATTTCTATTTGAGTAATTTTGAACTTTTTTAATTGTTTTATAGTCCATAAGCTTAAAATTTTTTTGAATAAAACATTATTTTTTTGGTTTGCATACTAGATGCTGATTTTAAGAATGTCATTGTAGCGGTTTATTGCAATCCTAGTTTCTTGATCCTAATCCTTTTATTCTCTACGCTTTTAAAAATCAGCCTGATTTTCTGTGCATCGCTGAATTTTTTCTTTATTTCTCTTTAATCATTTCTGTTAAAGATGTTCTTGTAGGAAGTTGTAGTTATATTTATAAATTTACTGGAAACGTACTCCTTAATTTCACAAAGAATTTGAAAGAAATATCTAATTCTTTCCTAATAGAAATATTAGAATTAATTTTTGAATTAAATTTCATAGGTGACAAAATAATTTATTTCTGCTTCCATATAACCGATTAAATATTTATAATTCGTCATTTGAGCCCCTGGAATCGGCTTCCAACTGATTTTTTTTATTTATGCGATATTTTTTGTTTTAAAAACACACTTGTGTTTCCTGAATTTATTATCGATCTAGATAAATATTTTTTCGAGAAAAACTCATTTTTTGCGGTCGATCTCAGTGAAAGATTCGTATGGCTCAATATCCATAGATACAGATCAGCTTAATTCTTGTTTCCGTCAATATTCTATGGTCACATAGTTCTTTCTATATGGGTGATTCTTTATGAAGAGGTCATTTTATAGTGTAAAGAGTTTCAGTATATAAAATCGCATAAAAAGTAATCGGCCAATGAGTAGAATAATTTACATTTTTAGCAAATAATAATTTTATATTGAAACAAAGAAATAGAAAAATCAAAATTACTTTTTTGCTCCGCCAATAATAGTTACAAAAAGCGATTATACAGGCCAATAACATTATACTGCAACAAAGTGCTCTCTTCGTTCAGAATCTCCCATATCTTTAGAAACTTTTGAGATCTAGCTCTTTATATTTAATCACATATGCTATCAAGACCGTGTTTTATCGATGCAATTATATAATTCACCCTTGTATAACGAAAATAAATATTCATAAATCATGAACAGCAGATCTTTTACATATATTGCGTTGGAAATCTGTTGAAGTTTTCAAGAGCCTGATAATAATGTGTCCCCAACTTGAACCTTGAAATTCCATTTACCTGCTTTTGTGAATATCACTACCTCTGGGATGTCCGTTTAATTGATATTTAAATTAAGAAATTTAGGATATATCTCCACTATATTAAATTTTCCAAGTGTATCTTGAAATTATTTTATTTAGTTCCATTTTATTATTCGGAAAATGAGGTGTTTTTTGACTCTAAGGTTATTATAATTTTCAGTCTACTAGTAAACATGATAACCACATAATCTTAGATTTTCCTCGGAAAGAAAAAAAATTACTGAAAATTTATCTCTACTTCTTTATCATTATATCCGCTTCCCTGTTCAGATACTTTAACTTTCTGTTTAATATCTCAAGTATTGGTGCACGATTTTAATTAATTTCGAGATGAAACATTGCCTTTGAAGTATTCGTATTTTGTTTCTCTGCATTCTTAAAGAATTCCAGCATTATCAGATTTTTCTAAACAATTTCTGTGGTTTCTAATAATTTCTCTTTTGATGATTACAAAAATTTTTTAGGTCGAATAAATATGGGCTTAATCAAACGCCTTTTTGTCTTGCTAATTTTAAACAAGGATAAATATTTTTATGAATACCAAAGACCACAGCGATAACCTAAGCTTTAGGACTCTAAATCGATAATCTATTGTCCTCTGTTGAACCTTAGCGATTCCACCGATTAATTTTGTGTTTTAACGTATGGGAATACTTTTAATGTATTGATTAACACATCCAATCTTTATTCCTTATTAACTTAATACAATACTACGAATTTCAATTTTAAAGTATATTTGTGGTAATAATTGATTTAAAGATCTCGGGTTATACACTGGTCTAATTTCTCCTAGTTTTTTCGGAATGGATAATATTCTTGAGAAATATCATGACTTATGAGGCGAAACTTTTTCTATGGTCTATTTTCCCTAAAGATTTGTTATTAATTTCTCAATAAAGTCTATTTTATGTCGAATTATTTTAGACAGTTTCGATTTTAATACGTTTCTGGCTACAATCGATGTTTTTGGGTATCTTGAGGGACTCGTAGACCCTCCTGAATAATTTATCTGACCGATGGTCGGTCGTGAGTCATTAATACACCTTTTATTAGAGAATAAGAATATCCAATACTATTAATTCTTCCTGCTACAACGCTGGAAAAAAGTGCGGCTACTGTAACTTCCATTATATCAGTTGTTGTAGGTTTTTACTTTGGACTTTTGCTGGATTGAATTATATTCTTTTGTATTAACATTTTGGGGTTGGAAATATGATGTAATTTTGTTCCATTTTCTGGTGTTTAAGCCATTTATACATCGCAGCTATATTGAAAATACTTTTTTGGTAAGCATCTGAGATGTCGTAATATTTTCGGCAAAGTCCTTTGGTTTGAATAAAAGTTTGGCTGTATTAGGCATAATTTGAGGAAATTTTCCAGGTATTTTGTTTGCTTTATCGATACTATTCATTCTTATCTGAGGAGCAAAATCTGATAGAAAAATTACATGAGCTATGTGTATTCAAAATTAATTGTCCAAGCTGAAACTAGTTTGACCTTTAATAAAGTTTTAGATGAAATAATCGATCGAAAGAGTAGGACCAAATATTATATATTGGAAATTATGCATCTCGTGTTTTTCTTTTTTGAGCCTGACGGAAAGTCCCAAATCATCAATTAAAGAGGGATTAAAAACCATGCTAAATTTTCTATGGTAGCGTAACAAGAATTTAATTCTGTAAAAGTTGTTTTTGTTTTTTTTTTTTTTTTCAAATTTTTGAGTAAGATCACAGGTTGCGCATTTATGATCTCTGAATATAGATGTAAATCTCTAGGTGGTGATATATCGAAAATATATCTGTGACTATTTACATATTATCAAATATTAGGGTATAACCAGAATTTTCTGGTATACAAGTTATTTGGATTATAAATTAAGTTGATTATTTGCAAATTTCCTCTCGCCAACTCTGGCGTAGATGTTTAGACTTTAACTTATGTAGATCATTGATGGAATTATTTTATTTAAATAATCCGAAATTAATATATATATATATACATTTTTTTTATTTATTTTGGTGAAACAGCTAAGTAGTGCATCTTATGAAATTATTTTGGTAGAGTTTAATATGTTAAGTGCCTTTCCTCTTTTATATTCCAAAAAATAATCATTTTATTTCATATTTCTTAAACGTTATAATGCGTAGAATTAAAATTTTTTTTTTATTGGTATACTTAAATTGCTTTGCGTTTATAAGCATGTTTAAATCGAGTTTAATAAAAAATAGGTAACATATAATCGTATTTTACAATGAAGTAAAATTTTAAGTTAATGATAATAATAATTAAAAATTAACAGGGTATTACTATAAAATTTTATATATGTAAAATAAAAAGTTAGCGTTTTCTTCTGCGATTGTGGGAGGTAGAGGATTTCAATTTAGAAAAAAAATATAAATAAAAAAGTGCTCAGTTAGGAATATATAACTTTAATAAAATAGTAAAATGGAATTTCATAATTTAATTAAAAGAAAAAGTCAAATTAGATATTGAAACCCAATATTTTAAAAAATTATATTTTTAAGGGTTAATAATCTTGTTTATTTGTGAAATAAAAAGGAAAAATCAGATACATTCAAATAATCAAATAAATTCAAGTGAATTCAAGTAAATCATAACAATAAAATGTAACATTTAGCCTGGACGCAGAAGCGTGAAAAGTTGTATTTTTTTAATATAGCAATTTAGGGGATGAAATGAGATAAATCAAAATCTTCGTTTCCATTTTCGACTCTAGATCCTTTAGAATCTAGAACGTTGGATGACCCCCAGCTATTTTCTGAGCTTTCAACTAGAATGGAGCTTTTGTTTGTTGATTTTTTATATGAAGCAACAATTCGGTTCGATTCTTTTGTTGCAGCTTTTAATAGATCGTGCGAATCTTGCCAGTTAATTATATGGTCTAGAAGGGTTTTGGTAAGTGCATACATAAACTTGTTCTTTTTGGTCTTTTCAGAACTATCGGCTGAATTTGTAGCATTTATAGCAGAGGAAAAAACAGGATCCGATTCAATTTCTACGTCGTATTCAATAGCTTCTTTATAGAAGCTCGCTAATGATGTGTTAAGCTGTTGGTAATTGAATTTTTCTTTCAACATAGCCATTGACTCATTAATTATAGATTGCTTGATATTATTCCAAAAATGGTTATTTGCACCGGTATAATCTACAGTTTGATTTAAAACTGATGAAGAGTTTTGGTTCTGTGGTTGATACGAAACTGCTGTGGAGAATATTGCACTTAATATATGAATAATTTTGTCTTTTAATTCTACATAATAGCTATCAGCGAGCATCCTAATAAGCTGCGAAGTTAGGTCTGAGGTAGTAAATTCAGAGATTAAAGAGAAAAATTTGAAAAGTTCAACGCTGGAATTTAGAATTGTAGATAAGGATTTTTTAACTTTTGATGCGGGGATTTGCTTAGAAACTGATAAAAATTCGATAAAATTGTTGTCAATATCCGAGCTTGATGACAACGAAGATGCTATTAGTGGTTGATACTTTGTAAACTGAATAGTGTACGCTAATAAAATTGGAAAAACATTTTCTGCAGAAATAATTAGGTTTCTAGTGGCTATAAGATCCCGGATATTAAGCATTTGGATCAAAGTTTTGAGTAAGCTTAGAGTACATGATTGGTTTACAACCAAGTAAACCAAGAAATTTAAATTTAAATCTTGGTGGTTTTTAGGATCGTTAGGTAAGTTTCCATCATAGTCTACTTTCAATTCGAAATTATTATTAGAGTCAGTTTGAAGTAAATCAAACATATTACTTGCAACATATTTAGGCTGATCATCTTCGTCACCAGTTGATCCCATTAACGCTTTATTTGCAGATCTTATTGAATTTGGTGACTTGAATTTATTATTGATACGAGTGGAGATAAGTTCCTCTGCGCTCCAAAATTCAACTAAATTTGTGGCATTCGATCCAAAATTAATGCATCTGAAAATTTCAGATTGAACAAGCGATAAACTTCGCATGAAATGGCGGTAGCTTGATTCAAACTCAGTAACGTCTTCTTCAGAGGTATGAATTTTAGAAAATTCTTGATTTAATGATGAGATTTTATCTAGAAGGAAAGAATTAAGCTGTTCATAAAATGTAGAAAAAACTCCAGAAGTTTGTTTAGGACTAGGGGGTTTCATAATATGTGATTTTTTAGAAGATATTTTTTGGTAATTAGCAGATTCTCCAAGAGGATAAGATAACTTAGAAGACCTTGAGTTTGCTGAAATTAAAGGTTTAAGGCAAAATAGGAATATATTTTTCCATACATTTAAGGGCAAAGATCCTGCTTCACCAAAAAGAGAGCTAGAATATAAGGTTCCAAAATCAGGAATCTCATAATAAATTTGTGGACAAAATGTTAGAGATCCAACAATTTTGTTAGATATTTCCAATATATTTACTACATATGAAAAAAGCTTGTTTGGATCTGAATAGTCGTTGTTTAGAATAGTAGCGAAATTTTCAGGGGAAGGAGTACATTTTAATGATAGGAATTCTGACCATTTGTTTAAACTAAGGGACGCAAGATCAGAGTTTACGGTTTCAAGAGGATTGGATGATATAATTTGAGTAAGAAGTTTATGATTAAAAATCAAATGTACTACTTTGATCAATTCTAAAGCAATTTTAATTACTTGTGGGCCAACAGACTCGATCACTTTTAAATAAACTAACAGAGCAAAATTTTCATTAGCTATTGGTCCTTCAGATGGGGATCGATTGTTTTCAGAATTGTTTTGATCTGCTGCGTCAAATAATTCTATAACAGGTTTTAAAAATGCGTACATAGTAACAAGGAGCTGGTATAGATCTGATCTAAATTCATAGATAGCGTTTTCCTTATTATGTATATCGGGCAATTGTGACTTAGTATTCATGTCTATTCCAACAAATCCTACTCCAAGATTATCCAAAAGCTTAGTTGGAGAAGTTAGTAATAAGCTTAGATCGTTAAATTGATTAATTGTGGGGCTGATTAAGTTTATAGCCAAATCGTTGAGCTCAGTAGCATTTGGGATTTGCCCAGGAACGTTTTGAGAATTTTCAGAAGTGAAAAAGCTGATGAGGAGTTCCCAGAGCATGATTTTGGTGTTGTCAGGAGTTAAAGGGTTTGTTGAGTGTTGTTTTGCTAAATTGACAAAGTCAAAGTAGTAATTCCAAAATAAGTTGGTGTTGGATTTTACAAGAGTTTTTAAAACGGAGGCAGATCTGTACGAAACTTTTGTCCATATGTCAGTGTAAGAATTTTTAGAGTGTTTGGAGTTGCTTGGTTTAGATAAAAAGTTGGTCAAGAAAGTTAGCGAAGTAAGAATTAGCTCAGGTTTGTAAATGATTAAAAATGGAAAAGCTTCGACCTTTGTTAATTGAATGCGTATAACGTCAGGGTTGTCACATTTATATTGAATTAGGATGGAGAAGATTTGGGAAGCAGATTCTATACATCTGTTGATGATTTGCTCAGAGTTGCTATTTTTGTTATGTTCAAGCTCATTGATTGTGGCTTCCAAACCATTGGCAGCCACTTCAATGAGTGATAAAGCAGTATTTACGATGTTCGATCTTTCAGACGAGGACTGTAAGTGTTCAGGTTGGGACATTCCGTTTTGAAATAGTAAGCTGACTTGGTTAATAACAAAGACAGAAAATTGCAGCGGGTCAATTTTAGCTATGTATTTAAGGGTATCAAAGAGTCTGGAGTATAATTTTCCGTAAGTGAATGTTTTATATTCATTAATAGATTCAAAATTTCCGCCAAATATACCATCAGACTCATCCTCCCAGTCAATTGAGTCGTTTTTAGAAGAGATGAGCGAAAAGACAGATTTAATCTTATCGATAATAATAGGTTGGAGTTCACTAAAAACTGAAGGATTGATATTTTTTACTTGATCTTGGTTGTTGTTGAGGGTGAAGATACTAGAAGCAGATATTTCAGATACTGTTACGTAATTTGAATTTAAGCCGTGAATCATGAACTTGATTGCTTCATTGATTGATTTTGGTAAGGGGCTAGAAGATTTTTTATAAAAGATGAGTATTTCAATAATATTTGCAGGGATTTTAAAGATCATTCTAGTTAGCTCTATTTTGTCAGATTGATCCAAATCAAGCTTATCAGAATTAATTGCAACGAGTAGAGAGTTTAGTTCGTTGTAAATTTTGTATTGGTCAAAAAAAAGCTCAGCAATACACTGTTTTTCAGCTGAAGAAGGGTAATTTCTTGAAGTGATTGTTAGTAAACAGTTAAGCGAAGGTTTGATGAGCGTTTCGGCAGAGGTGTTATTAATGAAAGAAATCAAAGTAGTTATGATTTGGGGGATTTTTTCAAAAGCGATAAATGGTAGCCAATTCAAATAAGCTTGAAGAGCATTGATAGCAGTTTCTCTTACTTTAATCGGCTTAGCTGGGTCATTGAGGATAGTAAATAAGGCACCGATCCAACCGTTTTCGTTACCTTCTAAAGGTTTGATTAGTTCCAAAACGTATGTTGAGGCTCTTAGTTTTTTAGTGTTAGAGTTTGATTGATCTAGCTTGAAACCATCTGGGTAAAGTTGGTTTATGATGAATAAGGGTAAGAAAGCTACAGTTATTCCAGAGGTATACTCAAGTTTACGCATTGTGACAATGGGTTCGGATTGGTATTCAAGAATTTCTTCGCCGATAGATTGTATTATTCTCAAGACGAGTAGATCGTTGGAAAGATTGAAAATAATCCAAGTAGGGAAATCGGACCAAATTCCTCTTGGCCATAAACGCAAGGCTAAGGAAACGGTTACATCAGCAGCTTTAAATATTAAATAGTCGGCGCTGAAAGAGTTGTGAAAAGATTTTAAGGAATTTTGGACAAGGGATAATAGAGTTTCAGGAGGGGTAGAATTTTCGAGACCCAAATGCTTAACTTGATCTTGGATTAACTGCCAACCGAGATACCTTGTTTGGTAGTCATTTAGCTGGTCATCCTTGACTAGCTCAAAGGCTATTTGAGCAAAATTGGGATTATTCCTAATGGAGTTTATGTGGTTATTGGCGGTAATTCTTTGTTCATTTGTAGAAGTACCAGAGTAAATTAAATTGATTGAACTTCTAATTTTAGCCAGTTCATTTGAATTATCCATTTTGAAACTATTAAAATTTGTGAATATATTGATATTTTCGCGAAAAGGGAATATATTTAAGTGTAATATTTTATTGTTTTTTTTTTTTCTTATTTAAGTTGTGTTTCTATATATGATAAAATGAAGATGTGTATAAAAAGGTTAGATTAAGTATAGGAAATTGAAAATGTTTGATGGTGTTCAAATGTTATGTTGTAGGAAATTTCCAAATTTAGACTTGTTGGGTAAAGCTTTGAGTTGAAGAATGTGTAGAAAGACAGGAATAGTATATTAGCAGCTCAAAACTAAAGTGGAAAATTTCAAATAGTAGAAAGTATTATGAAGAAAAACTTGAATTAAACGCAGAAAACTTTCCTGAGTTATAAAATCATTTTATTCGCACTATATTCTACCCAGACTTTGAACGGCCAATAGATAAGCTCAGCTATGTTTACTAAAACTCTAAACATACAAATTCGGACTCTTATTGATCTTTAAGCTATTATAATTTGCTGTTAATGTTTAGCATTCAAACTCAGAATCTAAAATCCATACAATAATAAAATGCTTTTAAGAGTCGATAAATGATTAGCTGTAGAAAAAATAATAATTTCAATTCTAACTTAGTATATTTTTGAATGAATTAAATCTCCTATAAAATATATATTTGTTAATTTTTATATGAGTGTTGAACCAATCCTGGTAAAGATCCTTATTTCCTAGCCATGTAATTAATGCATAATTTCAACTGCCAATAAGAATTTATAATTATCATAACAGCAGAAAATCACTCCAATAATCTCATCAAAAGAGTCAAAATTTCAAATATAGCCAATAACTCGTCTATTTATAATTTTATCATTATCCCAGCCAATAATATTTTTTAACCAAAGATAAGTATAAAAAAAGCTTTTAATTTTACACCAAGAAAACTTTTGGCAGACTTAATAGCATTAGTATTATTTAAATAATTTTCAAATAATGGATATTATAGAGGATTTAATTAACAAGCCAACCACAAATTAATTTTTTTTGCATTTTTTATTTTAGCGAAGGTAAAAAGAAGCAATAATGGATTCGAAACACAATCCTTACGAAGCGCTAGGGATCACGCCCGAAGCTTCACAGAAGGATATCACGAAGGCGTACAGGAAGAAAGCGCTAGAGTACCATCCCGACAAGCTGAAAAACTTTACGAATAAGTATGCTCAAGAGAAGCAGGCGAAAATGTTCATGCTGGTTAAGCATGCTTACGACACTTTGATGGATGACGAGAAGCGCGCAGGAGTCGATGCGGAATTGAAGGCGAAGCTGCAGCGTGCGCAGAAAGTCGACAGGATGACGCTGGAGCGCCAAAAGATGAAGCTAGATCTCGAGAAAAACGAGCTCGCTGCCAAGAAAGAAGCCGAAGATAGGAGGAACAGCAGGTTCAAAAAGTACGATTCGTTTAGCACCAACAGCAGAGACAAAGCATCTGCCAACCGCAGCGATCAGAATGTCGATAAAGACGCCATGCTCTTTAAGCAGCAGGCTGAGCGCGAGGATGCAAGAAGGACTAGAAACCTGCAAAAGGAAATTCTTAAAAGCCAACAACTGAATGAGCAAGAGTTCATGGACATTGATAGTAACGCCGCCAAAGAGCTTGAAGAGCTCAACAGCACAATTAAGTTGCGCTGGTCAGATGAAGACTTCTTTGCCTCTGAAAGCAATTCTCAAATCGGCTCTCATAATATTAATCACTCTGCTCACAACACTAGCTCAGACAAGTACCCTCTTAAGATAGACGAGGCTTACTTGAAGAAAATATCGAGCGCTTTTGGCCCTGTTGATCACATAGTCATGCACATACCCAAGTCATCATCAAAGCACCACCTAAAGAAAAAAACCGCTCTTGTTGTGTTCAGCAACATAATTAGCGCATACTCATTCATGGACGCTCAAGTAAACGACCATCCTCAGCTAAGAAACTTTGAGCGCAGCTGGCTCAACCCTAAGCAAAAGCCGCTAGACGAAATTGCTAATTTGGAGCTAAGCCGCGAATCAGCTGCTGTTAACGAACCTTCAGCTAAACAAGCTAAAACTGCGCAAGAATACAACGTTCGCGACAAAACTGACACCTTAAAAAGAGATACTGATTATAGTTTAGGAAAAAATTGGATAAAGTTGGAAAACGTAAATAATTTATTTTCAAAAGTCGACCCTAAAAGTATGGCCGGATCGAATTTAGCCTTTAAAGATTTTGAAACTATAGTACTATCGAGAATGAGAACGTTTGGATCAAAGTAAGATTTGACAGGTGTGTAAGATGAATTATTTTTTTTTATGTCGGCTTTTGTAAATCAATCCCTTCAAACGCCGAGTCCAGCATGTACTTGTAATGTATATCAGCAGTGTATCCAGCGTTGTACGTGAACGCTTTTTTTATATTTGGGTTATTATCAATATAGCTGTTCTTTACCTTTACATACTCGATTTCCTTGTATGCATTTTCGAACGGATCTATATTTTTGCCTAACTCATCAAGATCTTCGTCAAACATATTGTAGTCATAGTCATCAGCTTTGTATATCGAATCGGGGTTTTCTATTTTAGATTTTATTCTCGCTGAAGATCGTTTTAGATTCACGCTATTTTCCCTTATTATCTCAGATGCGTCTTTATCTTTTGTAGCCTAGAATTATAAATAATATTAATATAAATATCAAGCAAATTGTACTAAGCTAGTTTAATGCAATTACTAGGTCCGAAAGGACTTGAGCTTTAGCGTCCTTCTTTTGTTTCTTTTCTAGTTCCAGGATTTCAATGTACTCTTCCAAGTTTTTCTCCTTTTCTTTTTTCAATTGAGTTTCTCTTAGTAGCTCCAACCTTTTTTCGCGTTTCTAAATAATGAATCATGTCCATAAATATATAAAAACACAACATAGTTCTAATATAAAAAAAAAAAAGCTGCGATATGAAAATTTAGAGCGAGAAAATATAAAATAAAGTTGAACAAATTTGTAAAATATAATAAAAATGGAAAAGCAAGTAAAGATTGACAAGTAAAATTTCAGTAACCTGCTTTTCGATGTTGGCTTCGATCTGCGACTTGTTCGCTTGCGTGTATTTGAGTATCTCGTCCTCGGCCTCTTGCACGTTCTCGTTGTTCAGCAGCTTGAACGTAATGTCCTCCACATTCTCGAGGTAATCGTTGTACGCCCTTAAGCTGTCGAAATCGGTTGATCGTTTGTTGAATATGCGGTTGATGCGGTTGCGGATCCTGATTTCCTTCTCCACCGTCAAATCCTCGAAGATTTGCTGGTAAAAGTTGGTCTTGCGCAGGATTTGCGTGCACACCGGACATGGTGCAGGGCCCATACTGAACAGCCGATCGATGCACGTCTCGCACCTAATAAAATTAATTTACATTAATATTTAGTGCTTACGTAAAGATGGATGAGTACTAAATGGAATGGGAGGGAAGTTAGAGACAATTACATTTTGTGGTAGCAGGGGCTTACAAAGAGCTTCATGCTTTGATTGAGGTATCTGTCGCTGTGGCATATCGGGCACACATCGTTGTCAGCTTGAAAGGGCGGGATGTTTTGTCGTTGAGCAGACCATAAAGTATCCATTATTTTTTTTTTAAAACCCCGTGGCGAGTATCTTTAGTTATTTTTTTATTTTTGATGTGTTTAAGTCGTCACTTTTATTTTATTTTATTTTTTTTTGTTTATAAGGATTCGATAAAAAATAAATCAAATGCAAGAGAGAGAAAATAAAATGATGATAAAAAACAAGCATTTTTTTAATAAGACCAAAAGCGAAAATATTAGTGGGCTGAGGAAAGTGTGTAAGCGAATAAGAGTAGAGTATACGAGTAATAAAATTTTCAGAGCGAATAAGCATTGAGAATGCCAATCTGTACGTTATTTTTTTCTTTTCTTTGAAAAGTATGTTTTTCGCATAGTAGATTGATTTTAAGAGTTTAAGTTAGATTATTTGGGTAAGATAAAGTTCAAAATTAAAAGAGGTTATATTAACAATATTTTGTTTATTTGGGTGATTGTATAAATTTTTATTTTAGTTTATTTAGAGAAAGATAAAGAGGGAGGGAAGAGTGGATGGGGGGGATATTTTATCCGATAACGACAGTGTTTCCGTCAATATTGTATTTAGGGACTTCGAGGTTCAATGGGGCAGGGCCTTTGCGGATACGGCCAGAGTAGTCGTAGTGAGAACCGTGGCATGGGCAGTAGTAAGCGCCGTAGTCACCAGCGTCTTTGATGGGGACACAACCCAAGTGAGTGCAGACACCAACGACGATGAGCCATTCAGGGACTTGGACTCTTTCGCTGTCTTGTTGAGGATCAATGAGCTCAGACATAGGGGTAGTTTCAGAGACTTGGATTTCTTGTTCGGTACGGTGACGGATGAAAACGGGTTTTCCACGCCACTTGATGGTGATTGATTCACCGAGAGGAATGGAGGAGAGGTCGATTTCGGCTTTGGATACGGCCAAAACATCAGCACTGGCAGCCAAATTGACCAAGAAACCGTGGACAGAGCTTTGAGCGGCAGAGGCCAAAACACTTCCTGAGGCACCAAGCATGAAGTATGTGAATACTTTGCTTTTATCGGTGTTTACAGAAGAGTCATCCTTAGTGTATGCATCGAAGGATGGGATCTTGGCAGAGTTTGGGCCAGCAGCCCAAGTAGCTTTGAATCTGCGTTGAGAAAGTGGGTTGGTTTGGGCTATCAAATAAAATGGGGGGGAGGGGTAAGAAAGACTGGTTAAATAGGGAATTATATAATAAGGCAGTTTATATTATTTTTTTAAAAAAAAGAGCGATATCAAGATAGTGAGAAAAATTGAAGTTTAATATAAATTGAGAATGCGAAAGGTTAAAGTCGTAAACATATAATAATTAAATGTATAGATGAAGGTACAGTGAGGTCATTCAATGTGAGGTTTAAAAAAAAAAAGAATTCAAAAAAAAAAGCAAGAGATAGTTTGTCTTACATGTAAAATTGGTTATTGAGCTTTGGAAAGGAGAGTTTTTACCTTTTGGTTGTTCAAAGTTGGAGTTGGTATTGGCTTTAATTGAGGCAGCAGAGAAGGTTTTCAAGAAAGCATTTTTTGAAACAGGGGCAGTGAAAAAGGTTTTGCTGCTAGAAATAAATTTCGAAGCACTCATTCTATATTTATTAAAAAAAATAATAGTTAAAAAAATCAGTACTGGATTGATGAGGTATGAAGGGTCATAAAATTATCGAACTGAACAAGTAGCAAAGGTCTAACCTCTAGGTATATTTTCTTTATTAAGTTGATCGATAAAGTAGATAATCAAAAAAGTGCTTTTTCCCAACGAAATGTTTTGAAGAAAAAAAAGTGATTCCTAAAATTAAAAAGAAATAGAAATTAACGAAGGATAAATAAGAAACAGATAGCAGTGCAGCTGTGGAAGAATAAGGATCAGTAGATTGAGTATGTATAAGGAGCAGGAGACAGAGTAAGTATAAGGTATGAAAGTGTTAATAGTACTCACCTCTATTGAAATTGTTTTTTTACTTTACTTTATAACGAACGATACTAAAGTAAGAAAACTTATTAGAAAGTGTCTATTAGCTTCTGATAAAAAAAAAAAAAATTAGTCTCAACTAATAATTCCTCAGCCTAATCCGCCCATAAGAATATCTACGGCCTAATCTGATCTCAGTCCACTAATCCTGCATGTAAAATCTCTATGTCCAATTACTTATGAGACTCACTTAAATTCTCTCTAATTACAGGGCGCCACTATCTAGTCCAATTGCTGTCTTTGAAATGCTATCTTATCTCAACCCGAATGTCAAAACCAACCAACAATTTCGCGCTATTCCTATATCTATCATCAATTGGCTATCTATACTGAATGCTTATGTTTTGGCCATACACCGTTACGCTTGAATGATCTATACGCCATCGTTTAATTGCTGTGTTTGTTGAGCTGAACACTTTTGATTAGCCAATAGATATTTATAAATTAAGAATAACGGTTATGGTTGGCTTAAATTGTTTTATAGGGTATTTTTTCTGAAAATGTGAAGAAGCTATGAATGGTAGAGTTTCAGCTTTTAGATAATTTTCAGAAAGAATATAAATCTCCGACCTTTATTTGTAGTATAAATACTTCGAGTAGACATATTTTATATTTGCAGAACAAAATAATATATGGAAAAATCACCCAAGTTCATACCATAGTCAATGACACTCTGTGCTTTTGAATTCAAATATATATGATTCCTCTCATCGTTAATAAAAACACACTGCCCACTTTCACAAGCTGTCGTATTTACACTGCTCCACTATTTTTCATTAAATAGGTGAAAAGTGGTATATTATACATGAAAAATGGTTATACTTTGGTTGAAAAATGGTTATAATTAGATGTAAAAATGGTTATTTTTTAGATGAAAAGTAAACCAGTTATTTGTCGCATAAAATATAAACTTTTTTTTTTTTAGCCACAAATCCAAACTAATAATTTATTAGAAATCAGAATCTAACAAACCATATTCGCCTCTCCTATTGGGTATGTTGCAATATTTAGCTTTTCTGGCGTCTTTTAACCTAAAAATATTTCATCCTGTTTAATATACATAAAAAAAATGTATATCTATCTTCTCCCGCGATATTATTTAACATTCTCGTCTCCTTTTAATACCTGCAACTCTTTCGTTATATCTTTTCTGTACAATACTTCTCATTAACTCCCAAATACAACATGGAACCTAGAAATCGAAAGAAGAAACCTATAAACCAGCAAGAAGCCCCTGTCTCTACTACCTCTTCTGAAAAAAATGCTGCTGTAATTGAATCCTTAGGAAAACCCAGGAAAATTCAAGACCTAATAAACATGTCCTTTGAACTACCTTCCATAATTGCCGGTATCTTTATTGCATACAGCTTGATTTTGACTCTATCCTCCTACTATAAAAACGGTACCAGGTACCTTGAGCCTATCTATGGAAACGTCATTCCCTACAAACACCGCTTTTTTTTCATGGTATTCAGCTTTTCCTTCGGCGTTCTCTTAGCTATCGTCATTTTCACCATGTTCTGCTTATCCATCGACGACGCCTGCCAAAAGTTCCTATCAAAAGTCTCCTCAAAATACAAACAACTCGTCTCAAAGAAAAACCACCTTTCTGAAAAAGAAAGCACCGACTTTGAAAAATATCTCCTTAGCGAACGCTGTTTAGAAAACTCCCAATTCGATCACTCTTTCGATACTAACCTAATGTTCTTCGTCTCTTTATGTTTCGACGCCCTATCTTTCTTTGTTGCCACTATCCCTATGCGTCTAGAACAAGTCTTCCTACTAAGCAACTTCTTCGGCTTACGCTTCGGCCCACTTATCGCTCATATCAGCTCTGACTTTTTCGTTTTCATCGCTGTTGGCTTCATCTCTATGCTCGTATCTACTCGCATCGCTTACGTTATTAACAGCTCTTCTACCTCCCCAAAAAATCCTAAAAATGAGATCTCTTCCTCCGGAAAAGGTAGCATCTTTGGCTACGCATACTCCTTTATCGTATTCACTGGTGCAATGACCTTCTCCTCTGTCTTACCCACCCAACCTGCTTGCTACACTGTTCTCTTCCAGACAATCCTCATCTCCTTAGTCGGCGTTATCATCAAGCTATGTATGCACTACCAAATCTCCCTCGATAGAAATAAAGCTGAAAACGACTATAACGATTTCTTACAATCTCTCACAAATGAACCTCTATCTGAAGATGAAAAGTTCAAACGCCCAAAACCTACAAAAGCCTCCAATTTAAAGCTTTTCATATTCTATTTACCCGTTGTTGCCATCTTTACCTTCGTATCTCAAACCGTCTACACCAGCAAACATTGCGCTGACGAAGTTACTTGGAAACACAATTTAAACCCCGACATCCAAGTTCTTTACCGAATTGAATCTTTCTCCGGATGGATTGAAGTTGTTGACCTCAACTTGTCAAACCTCGAAAACAAGCCTGAACACCCCGATCTTTTAACAAGTGACCCCAAAAAAGTTCGCGTTTTGCGCTCTGGCCACTCTATAGTTGGTGGAATATGGAACTCGACTTCTGAATCTGTTTATGGCGTCTTTTACTATTTCGATGCTCCTCTATACTCAAAAAATCTGATCAAATCTCAGCAACGCTCTGCCCTGCATATCGGACTAGGTGCTGGCATTTCTGCAAAGTCCCATCACTCCCACGGAGTCGCTGTTGACGTCGTTGACATCGATGTGGCCGTCATCCATTGCGCCCGAAATTATTTCGGCCTCCCTGAAAACTTGAAAAGTATCAACGTTCAAGACGGAAGGTACTTTGTCGAAAAGTCAATCTCTGACTCATACGACTTTGTTGTCCACGATATCTTCTCAGGAGGCTCGATTAACTCGTATATGCTATCAACCGAATTCCTAAACCAAACACACCGCATATTGAAACCTAGCG
Organism: Smittium culicis; assembly: GCA_001970855.1. Classification (NCBI taxonomy): domain Eukaryota; kingdom Fungi; phylum Kickxellomycota; class Harpellomycetes; order Harpellales; family Legeriomycetaceae; genus Smittium; species Smittium culicis. The sequence goes on from LSSN01000315.1 coordinate 63,312, forward strand.
GTATACTCGCTTTGAACTACGTTGGCTTCCCAACAGACTCTCGATCTATTGGAATCATCCAAAAAACACTTCTAAACTCTTTCAAGCACGTTCGTCTATTTGTTGATAACATTTCTCAAATGGACTCTTTACAAAACTTGGTATGCACTATTTCCTACTGATAAAAATTCTTCTTAATCTCCTTTATCTTCTCTTATTAAGCACCTCATCTTCTAACCTGTCTCCCTCATTCCCCCTTCTCACTCAACTTTTTTAATTTTTTTTATTTATTATTTAGGTATTTTTTGCTTCAGATGTCGATATAGTATTCGATTTTCCTGAATCGATTAAACTTAACGCCGAACGTAGTATCAGAAATTCTGTTCTAGGCCAGCTTCACGATAACGAATTCAACTTGAACGCTATAAATATCAGCGCTTTGCCCCTGATTACTGATACAGCCAACCCCTTGGAACATGCAAATTTAGTGAATGCCGAGGGCCACTGGCACACTATGAGAAAAATTTTCCCGCTAGAATTCTGGGTCAATTACTAAAAAAATCATTCGTATATACTTTTATCTTTTTTTTTTTTTTTTTTTTTCAGTGCAGCTTTAAAAGTCGATACATTCAATTATTGTTTTAATGTAGTAATGATTATCGTTTATAAATTATTTTATGCGAAAGTATTAATAGTTCAAAAAAAAAAAAAAAAAAAAAAAAA
>LSSN01000315.1:64637-80214 GCA_001970855.1 Smittium culicis
AAAAAAAAAAAAAAAAAAAAAAAAAGTCGCATAATCTACCCACAAAGATTTTTAATAAAAATGAAAAACGAAAAATATATTTTAGGAACTTGATCCTTTATTTTATTATTTTTTTTTTTGGAATATAATAATATATGGGAGACAATTTAGGTCGAGAGGAGCTTTATTTATTTATTTTATTCCGTTGGAATTATATTTTTTAATAGAATTCGAGTGGTTCTATTGGATAGCCTGATTATTCCATTTGGTGAAATATACTTATTGGATTTAAAACTAAAATTTAATTTAAAGCAAAGATAAAAATTAATAGAAAAAGTTCCGCTCATCAAAATAATATCCCATACATATACAAAATTTATTTTTTATTTTTTCAATAAAACGTTTCTTTACTTTAAACAATAAACATCTAATTAAACGGATATATTGGATACTTTCTGGTGATTTGCGAATATTTTCCGAGGCATAATACTTTCAATATTAGAAATTTACTAATTCTCGGTTTACTTATGCGACCAATAATCTATGGAATACTATGAGTGTTTTTAAACCTCTTGGTTTCGCTTGAAACTATAATTTTATTATATTTTATTTTCTATGTTTGAATAAACACTCTAATGACTTGCTTAAACCCAATTAATCTCCAAGTACTCTCAAAATTAATTAATTTTGGTACATCATTACTAACTAAATGAATATGAAAAGATTAGTTCATATGACGAGAAGTTGACTCAATATACTGTATATTTTTGATATACAATCTCAAAATAAGTTGATTTATTATCAGGTATAATTATATACATTTCTTAAGTGGTACCCAATTAATTCTAATTATAAAATCCTTTAGCCAATTGGGAACTTTAAATACTAACTATTGTATTGGCCGTTGAACGAGTTAAGAGTAATAAGGCAATTATTTCTTAGTTCATCAATATCCATTAATAATTATAAAATTTTTTTTTGAGGTTTTGAAGTTCGGATACTTTCGATAGAAATAATTAATAAATTTCAAAGAACAAAATTATTACAATTTGTAAAGAAATTTTGAGATGTAAGCATATTCTAAATTATTAAATGTGTTTTACATAGATTTTATTTAACCCTGAAAAAAAAAAATTAAATACAACTTAAATCTCTGCAAAAGAGATGGATGGGAAGAGCATGAATATTATCTGTATTGAAAAGGCATTAAATTAAACACGTTACAATTTATTGAGCGATAATATTTGATCAAATGATTTAAAAAATAAAAAAAAATTACCTACTAGCATAAAAAGTATTATGTTTGGTTTATATGTGAGATTAAAGCATTAAGATAAGCAATGATAAATGATAATTATGATTAATAAAAAAATTATAAAAAAAAGCATTTGAAATAATTGATTTTGATATTCAATATAATCCAATTTTATTCAGAATATAGCGCATAAAAATAAAAGCTTATTATATCATCTGTAAAGCAAGGTAATAATTGATTTAGGCATATTGGGAGGAAAGTATACTTTCTTTCAAGCGGACTTTTTAAATAGTAGATGTCGATATAACTATATATTTCTGCTTTATAAAAGCAATTTCAAAATATATATATTATATTTATACACTATTAATGCAAGCGAGTTTATGTTTTTAGTGATATCTAAACGAACTTTATTTTTTTATTATTTCTGACTAAATAAAAAACGTATAAATAATTGCTGAATTTCAACTAAAATTAAAAACATCAGCAGTATAATAAAACAGCAATAGCTAAATAAATTCTTAGTAGAAAAAAAAACTCTTTTAGAAATAACTTGTTATAAAACTAAAAAAAAAGATGAAATTCTTTGTATCAGTTTCTGTCCTATCCACTGTCGCTAGTGTTGCTTTCGCCGGCTATATGTGCCAGGACGATTGTATGAACGTTTCTAATGACATGAACTATGAATACCAGCCAATGCAAGAGGCAGAAGCAGCTCCTGTGAAACCCATATCAGGAAGACGCCGCCGTATCAGCAGGAGATTCCGTGCTTACTGCTCGGCTATCGAAGAGTGCAAAACCGGGTGTTTGGAGCAGAAGGACAAGGCTGTCTGCAAGACATACAGGAAACAAATGAGAGTTGCGAGAAGAAAAAGCCGCACGCCTGAACAAAAGGCTGCCTCAAAAGCCAGGTTCAATGCATACTGCGCAGCCATTGACGAGTGCAAGACTGGGTGCTTGGATAATGGCGACAAGTCTGTTTGCAAAACTTACAGAAAATCGTTCAGAAAGCAGAACAGGAAGGCTAGAAGAGTTGCCTTCAGATCTAAATTCAAGGCCTTCTGCGCCCAAATCGAAGAATGTAACAGCGGATGCTTAGTCAACAAGGATAGATCCGTCTGTAGAACTTTCCGCAAACAGTTCAGACAGCAAAACAAGAAAAACTAAGTTCTATAAATAGATTCTTTTATTTTAATTAGTTGCTTAGATTAATTTATAAATTTTATATTCTGAATAAACCAACCAAACCTGTTTATTGGCCCGTTTTGAGTCATTTTTTGTATTGTTAGACACTCATCGTATACATTTATTTTTCCCTTCCTGAGAAATTCTGCTATAATTTAGCCATTAATACATATGATTGATTTCAAACAGTTATGTCATAGAAATGATTTCATAATGTAATCTATATCAAAAAATACTACAATAATTACTCAAATATTAAGGAAAGTGTTCAGCAATAGCTGATATCTCTAATCATCTTCTCTTCCCTCTCTCTTTATATCAACCATACCTTTTACTTTTAATTTTACTTTACTATACAAGTTATTACTTTATATATTCTACATAAATAAAATTCGAACAAAAAAAAAATTATTAATCCATAGACACTGAAAGTTGCCGTTCATTTAATTTAATTGTGAATAGTTTTTTTTTTTTTATTACTAGCTGAAACTAATATAATCAACAGCTTGTTGCACTTTTTCCTTCGCTTGTTTACATCTATCAAATTCAAAATTGGCCTTTTACAAACACTCTTCGCTATTACAAAAAAAAAAACCATATTTTTGCTACCAAGGAATAAGGCTTAGAGCCATAGATAAGCAAAAAGTTCAACAAAAATAAAAAAAAATAGGGCTATGCACACAAATTTCCAAGATTTTGGGTTCTCGGAATCCATCCAAGAGTGCAGCGAATGTATCCGCGTGTATCCGAAAACACATCTATTTCAGCACATTCCTGTGTTCGAGAAGACCGAGTTTGTGCCGTACAAGCGGATCTACGAGTCGAGCTCTAGTTTCCGCCTAATGTTCCTAACGACGAACTATTCAAACTATGATGTGAACGTCGATGTGTTCACCAAAGAATCGGACTTGAAACTTCGAAATAGCGGTTATTCTGCCGCTGTTGTTGTCAGCGGTGAGGCTGAATTCCATAACGAAACGAGCGACTTCAACAAGAATATGGTCACCCACCAATGCTGCTGCTCCATCGTCGTCCCCCTCAAGTTTGTCAGCGTTGATCAGCTGCCCAAAAACTGCGACTACTTAAACCCCAAGATTTACTACGAAAACGATTTCTTCATCGTTAATTTCCCAAAATTGTATGTTTGTTCCCCCTACTTTTTTTTTTTATCCCCTTGAAACGTTTGTTTACCTGACTTTTTTTTTCTAACATTAAAAAAGATGTATTTATTTAATTTGAAATTAGTAAAACGAACTCGATTAATCTACAAACTATTCTTAAAGATGAAAAGTTCCAAGATATAGACTGCGAAAATGTTCCGCTATCATCAGCTGCGGATAATATCAGCTCAATAAAAGTTTCAATAAACAGGCATAACTCGTTGAGCGATAATAGTTACTCAATCACATCGACTACAAACAGCCTCATTAATGACAATCACTGCTGCGTGCAAGAAAGCAGCGATTCGCCCTCTCTGAATATCTACACACTTGTTGGCATTTTAATCCTTGTTGTTCTTGTCGCCATCTACTGGATCGACATGGCCTTCAAGTACATATCCACCTTAAATTTCATCCCCAAGTCTTCTTTCGAGTTTCCTAAGCTACTTAGTTTCGATTTCGGTTCCCTTTTCCGCGGCTCCTGCTCAAATCAAAACTCCACCACTACTATAATCTCAACCGTTACTGCAAAATAACATTGAAAACATCTCCCTATCCCAATACATCCTTTCATCTACCCCTCCCCTCCCCCTCATCCGATCCCAAAAAAAACAAGCCCTTCAATTGTTGAAAACTGCTTTTCTTTTCTTTTTTTTTTTTTATTTGATCTTCATTTGCCTGATAACACCGATATGCAAATTTCCTCGCAGAAAACCACTCTTTTCTTTTTTTTTAATATGTCGGTCAAAAGCTTTTATATATTTTATCTTTCTGTAATAATACAACTTAGCCAGCCTTGCAAATGAAAAAAAAAAAACTGCTCATTTTTACTCCTGATATTACAAAACGATGCACTATCATAATAAATTATATAACTCTAAAATCTTGGATTTATTCTATTATAGTAGTTTCGAAATAACTTTCTCCTTGTTCACTTTATTTCGCGCACTTTTTTATCTTTGTCTTTACTTTTAGTTACTTTATTTGTATAATCCAATTAAAACATTAAAATAAATTGAAATATACGATAGCATTTAAAGAACTACCCCATTTGAAATAATATACTATAACGTAATTAAAACATAAAAAATGAAAAATAAAAATCTTATTTTATTTTATTTTAAATTCCCGAGTATAAAATAAAAAGTTTAAAGCTTGAAAAAAAAAAAAAACAAATCTTGATATAAAATATGATTTCGGCTCGAATAATGGTTACAAAGATTGGACTAATCTGATCAAAGTTCTAACCTTAGCTAGTAAGCGAACATCGTTATCAGTGTCACAATCCTCAAGCCTTAAAGAAACAAGCTCCAAACATTTAAAGACAGCGGTTTTAACTGGCAGCAATCCATCATCAACTATCGATATGTCCTTATTGCCTCCACCTGCTTCTTCGCTCAAAGCTATATTTGCAGCAAATAGTTCTCCTAATAGCTCCTTCAGGCTCATCTCTTTCTCATTTTCTGACTCTCCTTTCGACTCCAATGAGCTCCATCCATACATATTTGAAATGCGAGCATTTGTCTTTTTAAGCTTGTTTAAGAAAATAAAAAGATACTTTTCCATCAGCTCTACATTATTGTAAGCTAAGTCAGGATTGATTACAAGTGAGTATATAAGCGAAAATAGAAAGTCTATATCCATGTCAGTTGAGTCTAATGCTATTTCTTCGGAATTGAGAAGTCCTATGACTTTAAAAACAATATGTAGTGGATTAGAGTTTTTATTTGGAATAGAATCCCCACGCGACAGCTTTGTTGATAGAGCCAGTATCAAAATATCTCTTGGGTCACTTTTGCGTTCAATCATTCTTGCTGTCTCTGCTAAAACGACATCTTCAGCTGCATGACATGGCGAAAAATCATCGTTTATCTGTGTTTTAGGAGCAGCACTAGATTTTGATTTATCTGTTAAAACTTTAGTATTATTTAACTCGTTTCCGATAGAACTAACATCGAACGCCGAGATACGAGAGCCCGATTGTGATCTGGGTGTTTGAGCTAAAGGTGTTTTTTGAGAGTTTTGTTTTATTGATTTTGACGCTACTTTTTGGGACTTTTTATTTTGAATATTGTTCTTTGACATGCTTTCGTTTATTAAAAAAGGAGAGTGGTTTTGTCCTTTTGGAGATTTAGGTTCTGAGGAACCTCCGAGAGGTGAACTCACATTTAAGCAGCCAAGATTTTGATTAATTAGGTTAGGCTCTACTTTAGTATCAGAACCGCTTACATCAATCGACTTTTTTTTGTTTATTGGCCTAGGTGACTTGACAACAGTAGGAGCGCCAATATTAGGAACGGCATTTGTCCCAGAATTTAAAAGCGCGACAAGCGAGTTAATTCTGTTATCTTGCTTAGTAGAGGGAGGTTCTAAATTTTGAACAGTTTGCCCTGTAGATTGATTAGGTGGCTGGTTATACTGACTAGCAGGGATAGGGTTGCTACTAAAATCTTGTTGGATAGGTGGAGGAAATGATGAGTTTGTCATTTGGCTGAGGTTTAGCTGACCCTGAATCTGTTGTAGTTGAAGCATGTATAAATTTTGGTTGGCAATTGAATTGTTATTAGGCGGTAGAGAATTCATCGGATTAAGAATATGTTGAGGTTGTGCTGAAATAACATTGTTGTTATTGAGGATAGGAAATTGGTTTAATTGACCCTGGGTTTGATAGATGTCATTTTGATTAGGTGTCATAATTAAACTTTGGCGATTTTGGTTTGGAATAAAGTTTTGCTGATTTTGGTTTGGAATAAAGTTTTGCTGATTTTGGTTTGGGATAAAATTTTGCTGGTTTTGGTTTGAAATAAAATTTTGTTGGTTTTGGAATAAATCAATTTGAGGGTTATTAGACAAAAAGTCTTGATTTCCAGCGTGTTGATTTGGCTGTGCATTGTCATTGTATTTTATTAAATTAGGATTTTCATGTGACAACAAGTACTGGTTGTTTAGTTGATTAATCATGTTGGCCGGATTTGAATTATTATTTGCATTTGAAGATTGTTGTTGATTGGCACCAATTGGGGGAAAATTGTAGTTGGGTTTGGATTGGTTCAAAAGATCAGGCTGGTTATTTAAATTTTCAGGTATCGAGTTTTTAATAAGTGAGCTAGCGGAGTCAATTATTTGAGCAACACCTGATGAAAATGTTTGGTTGATTTGCTCAAACATTTCACCTGTTGCTCTATTATATGAAGGAATCAAACATGACTGCATAGCTGTTTTAACAGATGAATTAAGGGAGTTGACTAAAGTAGGACCGATAGATGATGCTAATGCTTCTTGAACAGTTAAATTTATCATATTCTTGAACTGATTAGAGAATAAAATATCAGAAATTGAGGAGTTTACAGCTTCTTTAACCAGTCTATTTATCTTACCATAATCTACACCTTGGCTAACGTTTTTTGAAGGTAAAGTGTTTCCTATGCGTGAGTTGTTAATTATGCTACTTTCTCTAGAGATAGAATTTTTGTTATTATACAAGCCTGAGCTAAATTCTTTGGTAGAACTTTCATTACGGTTTAGTAAAAATGATTCCTGGGCTCTAGATTCCTCATCATTGATAGCGATGTTGAGTTGGTTAATTCCTTTAACAATATCAGTAAATGGATTTAAATATTCATCTTTGGACTCGATGATTCTAGGGGTGTAAGATGGGTTGCAGCTAGTCGAGGTAACAGACTTAAAATCATCATTTGTGTTTGGTGATTTTGATCTAAATAATCCTTTGTTAAGTGGAGAAGAGGTTGAGTAATTGGTGTATCCATTAGAAGTAGTTTCAATATCATTAGTGTCAACAGTACCTTGGGTAGTAGATAGGGCTCTAGGCCTTAATGAAGCAGCCTGGTTCAGCATCCATTCTAAATATTCAGCTCCAGTAAGATTGGAATGTAAATTTTGGTCTTCGATATCTTGAGAAATGGAATTTTTGATTCTCGAGTTATTAGATGTCATAATACTATCCAAACTAGATAACAAATCTTTATTCGAGTCATCAGTATTGTGTAATAGGATAGGATTAACCGGAGACAGAGAGATATGCATATTATACTGAGCAATTTCGCTTGGAAACACGCAGTATAACCCGATAAAGTTTTGGCCGTTTCCATTTTCTTCAACGGTTATATCGCACACAATAACAGACTCGCTTAAGGCGTTTGATATTTGGGATATTTTTCTAGAATGATGATCAATTTCGGTTTGGGTAGACTCCGTACTAGGTAAAGAAGCAGTAGTAGAAGTTTCAAAACAAACATTTGATGGTTGGGAGGAGTCGATTACTATAGGAATAAACACGATTGAAGGTATTATTTTGGAGATAACTACTAGGGTGTGAGAAATATCTTCGTATTCGAGAGAAATATGATCATTTAGGTTAAAAGAGCTCTTTGGTGAACCAATGATATTTTTTTTCTCGGCGTTAGTGGGGTTCATTAACATATCTAGCTTATGGACAATATTGCTAACGTTTCCGCCTAAAACATTAGAGTCAGGGCCAAGCCACCTGAGTTCTAAAATTGAGCTGTTGGAGTGGGCGACTAACAAATGGCCTAACCCTTCAGCTTGAGTGATAGGAGAAACCCATTTCATCCAAGAAACATTTGAGCCTAATGAAGAAGAGATGGGTAAAAATTGGATAGAAGGGGGATTGGAGGTAGGGTTGTAAGAAAGTCTTTTAAGGGAGCCATCTATAGAGCAAACAAAGATATCCCAGCCAAAACTTCTTTTTACCCAAGATAAGGCAGAAATAGAAGAATTGAAAATTGATTGTGAACTGAAAGTACTAGCTACAAGCTTTGAAGAGGTACTGGGACAAGATGATATTGTAAGGATGTAAAGATTACAGTCAGTTGCAATGGCAAGCACGGCAAAATCAAAGCCTTCAGGTTTTAAGTTGTAGCACTCGGGACACCATTCGATAGAGACGATTGTTTCTGAGGGGTCAATTAAGAATTTCTCAGCGAGTTTGCTGTCAAAGGAGCCGATGCTAGTATTATCAGGGTTGGAAGAGTTTTTTAAAACTTTAGAAGTGTTGTTAATGTCCAAGAACCAGATAATGATAGAGTTGTCAGAGCCAACGCTAGCTAGTATTGAATTATTTTCAGGGTAAAGTTTAGAGTAAGGATGAAATAAGATTTGAACGACATCAGAGGTGTGACCAACAAGTAAAGAGCGATGATCAGACCATTGTTGAATGGCTCTAATATCGCCGCCACGCTTTCCGTAGCAGATAAAAGCACCGTTAGCACCAATTGCGCGTTTCATGGGGCCATCAGGAGGGGTTGAGACGATGGCGATACGTTCCTTGCTATGGAAATTAGACTGTATGTTTGGATCGCCATAAGGGATATGGGAAGGCTTTTTAGATCTGGGGAAGATAAAATTGGCAACAGTTATAGTGGAGTTAAAAAAAGAATAAAATAAAATGGGTAAAGGGTAAAGGGTAAAGGGTAAAGGGTAAAGAGGGTACCTTTTCTTTTTATTTTTTTTAGAGTCGGAAAACTTTTTAGAGTCAGATAAAGCGGGAGAGTTAAGCTTGGAAGAGGGGTTAGAGAAAGTGTTTTTAGGCTCAATGGAGATAGGATTTGGGCTTTTAGCGGGTTCGATGGAGTCGGCGATTAAATTAAAGGGATCGATGGGGTTATCGAATCTAGGTAAAGTAGGTTCTTTTGGGCTAGAAGGAGGAAAAGAGGCGTCATTGAGGTGTTTAGGGGATTGAAGAGAAGTGTCTTTATTTGAAAATGAGGCCTCAGTTGTTGTACTGTTAGTGTTTGAAGGTAAGAGCTGGTCGAAACCTTTGAGCATCATGATTAGCTTATGAGCGTCTCTGTCCTTGGGAGATAGGGAGGAGGAGTCGATGTTATTTAAATCATGGAAATTCAGAGTTTTCGAGTTCTCTTTATTAAAACTATCGAGAGGTTGATGGGGGGAGATTTGGTTAGTAGAAATCAAGGAGTTGTTAGAAGAAACGGGGGCGCTTAGGTGGGATAATACATCGGGGTTAGGAAGAGCAGTAGAGATAGTTGGTTGAGCGGGAGAAGATTGAAGCTCTGCTGGAGAGGTAGGAGAGATATTTTGGATAGAGGAAGTTATATCTTGGTAGGTATTCTTAAAGCCGGAGAAGTTAGGGTTGTTAAATACGCTTAGTAGGCTTTTTGAGGTTGCAGCCTTATCAATATCTATTTTAGAGGACATTTTATTGAGGATGTTTAAGTATTAAATAATACACAGGAGAAACCAGAAAGATGATTTTTAAAGATATAAAAAGATATAGAGAGTATCTAGTGTGTAGTAAGAGATAGAGTATGTTGCAGGTTGCAGGTTGCAGGTTGAGAAATGGAAACAGTTAAAGAGTATTAGGCATTAAAGAGGGAAGAAGGCGACAATTAATGGCCCAGTCAAACTGAGTAAAAATCTTTTTTTTTAAGAAAACTGCAGCCATATAATTTCTATAGCTCGAATTCCATGGCTTTACAGTATCCTGGCTGTATTTCAGAGTTTATGCAGATTTTCATTAATGTTCCCGAAATACAACAACCTGATTGTTTACTTTTTTAGCTATTCACTTTTAGTGCGTTATAGCCTTTTTGCCTCTTCGCTTTTTCCAACAATTGGAGAAGTGCACACAAGCGTCTTACCTACCTTTACCTTTCCCATCCTCCTCCTTCTAACTACCTTTCTAGCTTCTCTTTTCATCTCTTCTCCTATCTTCTCTTCCTTTATCAACCCCCCCTTCCCCCCGCACTTAACACAGTTATGGCCCATCAGCTGAACTCTAGTCTCCTCCGCACATGCCTCTATTCGCGCATTTCAAACCACTCTCTTCTTATTAGAGCTAATTCTATGTTTTTTTTTTCCCAACTTGCCAAAATTCCTCTCAACCTGCCCACCCTAACGCTTTTTTTATCCCCGGTTTTTTTTGACTTGAGGGTCGCTTTTTCTCCACGGAATCCTTTTTAGTCCAAACTTGATTACTCCTCACGCGAAACCTTTTGACTATCAGAACAGATACTCGCGAATTTTATTTCTCATACCGCCTATTGGCTATCACTCCGCTTTTTCTGCCCAATACGCACTCCCATTCCCGGAGCATATGCGTGCTACCCAATAACCGAAAGATTGCCATTATTGCCCAATAGCTATGGTGAAGTACCTGTATAATTGCTGCTCATTTGCATACTTCATTTAGTAGCAGCCAATAAACCTACCTAATTATCTATCCTCTAGAATTCTCCAATAATGGACGCATTAAATATTAAATGAGACAATAACTGCGTTTTTGATAGACTAAATAATCTCATCCTAGCAAGAAAAATACTGCATCCCATTGGCCACCTCTACTGTTACAGAGCCCTAGAGATACTCAGTAATCTCAAGCTAATAATGCCAAATGCAAGCCAAATTCTGTAATCTCAAGCTAATAATGCCAAATACAAGCCAAGTTCTGTGAATAGTATCATATCTCAGCTACCCAGTTTTAGTCAGTCTATTCATGCTGCTACACTCGCAGTTTCAGCCAACTTGATATAAATACGCAAAAGATATATGTATTTAGTATAAACCTACTCGCGTTTGGATGAGAAATAAGCTTGAGTGTATTTGTATAGACTAAATAGATTGGCTACATGGTTTGTATAAAATGATTTCTAACAAATTATTGAATTTGAACAAGAAAACATCTATCGAGAAAAAGCTCAAATAATAATATAAAAGTAAGCAATAACTGTTAGTTAAATTATATTAAAATATAATAGTATTCATAGTAGTACTAGAAGAATACAATGCAATTGAACTCTTGTGTGCTTTTATATTCCAGCACTACTTTCATAATCTTTTGCTCTACAAGTACATTTTGATAATGAATATCACCTTCATCTTTAACCTCTCTCTTTTTTTTTGAATTCACTATTCCCAGGTTCATTTTTATATGGAAAAAAAAAATTGGAGCTTTTTTGGCATCTTCGACTCCATAATGATATAGACTAACTGGTTTAATCTTGATTAGGATATCCGTGCAATAATATACGCTTCCATGATCTCTACGATATTACAACTATAATAGTGTTATAATATTCGTTCTTTTCTTTAATATTGATTTAACACTTAAAATAAATACATCATACATAAAAGATTAGAAGCAATTTTAAACCTCAATAAAAAACACAGTAGAATATTTTGAGTAAAATACATATATTTATTCAATAAACAAACCACTAGACAATAAGAACTTGCGGTTAAGCTGCTCTATGAAGAAAAAGCTTATAAAAAAATGCTGAAGTATCAAAAAAAAAAAAAAACGCAAAAATTTCAGCAGAACTGCGAGCTAAGACAAAAAAAAAATAACAAAATTTCAGCGCAATAAAAAGTAGTGCCTTAAAAAAGAGCTATATTCAACGCGCAGTATTAAAGTTGTATTATTCAATATGCAGTCATAAAGCTGTAACATTCAAGGACATAAAACTGAATTGAAAACATTTTTTTATTCTGTACTGAACACACTCGTCGGTAAAATAATATCAATAATTATCGTAATGTTCTGCGATAAAAAAGAGCAGGAAAAGAATCGACTATGAATAAAATAATATTTTTATCTCGATTTAAATTCAATAAACTGGAATTATAAAGCTGGACAAGATATAACTATAGCCACCTTATAAATTCCAGCATATTTTTTGTTGGTTGAATAGAAGCTTTTTTTTCTCACTTTTCTGTAAAATAAAGTAGAAGAATTATATGGTAAGCATCCAGTTTGCTGAATTAACAGCAAAATTAAGATCTTTACCATAGACTATAAACGGAATATTGAAGCGATGTAACGAATATTGAGTCAATTTTTGAATACTAAACCCCATCCAGTTGGATAGTTAACCAAATTAAGCCAAACTTGTTGACATCGCTGATCTCACTGTCAAATATGAGCTCTTGACTTTAAAATATGAACTCGTGACTATAACTCTTTCTTGGGCGGAAGACTATTTTTGGACCACATAATATAGCCAACAGTGTTCAACTAAAATACTTTAACTCCGAGTCTTTAAGAAATATTGGTATTTTGTAAATTAACAACTAATAATAAACTTGCTTAGAAATCATTAACAAATCATAAATTTGATAAAATTAAAGAGTGTTGGACGGGAATGGGTTAATAAACTCTCTGAAACAAAAAAAAAAAAAAGAAAAGCTAATTTGCCCAATATTTCCTAGCATATCAATTATTTGTTGTTTTCATTATAAGAAAATTAAGTATTTTTATTCGCTGTTTGCTAAAAAAGGTGCAATCATAATTTCCAAAAGATAAAATAACCAATGATAGTCTAGAAGCTTATTTGATCAAATTGAAGAAAAACGAGCCAATAATTGATTGCCACCTGCCAATAGTTTTTCTCAAGCACGAGAGGGGATAAAGCGATAAAATTTTTTTCATATTTAAAGTCTAAAAAAAAATAATTTTCGATTTTCCCGAAATATATTTTATATAAAGTAATCTTCATCATAATAGATACTATTTGTTTCCTTTTTCAAACGTGATTTTTACATAGCAAGTTGAAATATCCGAAATGCCTGCCACTTTCAAGATCCACGCCCCAGCCCATGCTGGTAACTACCGCCTCAATAAATCTTTGATTTTGAGCAGACTATCTGGTTTGAAATTAGAAACTACTCCAGATTTCGTCATCGAAGATACCAAATCAGACGAATATCTAAAGCTTTTCCCAACCGGTACTTACCCAGGACTTGTTTCAGGTGATTACAAGCTTTTCGACTCCTCTGCCATCTTGAGCTATTTGGCTTCTAAAATTCCAGAATCTCCTCTTGTTGGTCAAACTGCCGAAGAATCTGCTTTGATCCTTCAATTCATGTTCTTTGCTGAAGCTGATATCATGCCACAATTGGCCGCCGTTCTCTACCCAACCCTCGGATATTCACCATATATCAAACCTGCCGTTCTTCAAGCCGAAGGTAGACTCAAAAAATCTTTGCTCGCTTTGAACACTATCTTGCTCGATAGAACCTACTTGGTTGGTGAACGCCTTACCATTGCTGATATCAACATGGTATGCGACTTGGTTCCTGTCATGCAATACCTTGCTGATGCTAAATACAGAAAAGAAATCAGAAACGTAGCCCGCTACTTCAAAACCATGATCAACAAGAAGGTTTTCAAAGAAGTATTTTCTGAATTCACCTTATGCGTTGAACCAGTCAAACAACAACAATTGAAAAAGGCTGAGCCAAAACCAGTTAAGCCAAAGGCCGAAAAGCCAAAGCCACAACCAAAGAAGAAGGAAGTTGAAGAAGCTGCCGATGATGAGCCTGCTCCAGAACCAAAACCAAAGAGCGCTCTCGATCTATTGCCAAAATCTTCTTTCAATCTTGAAGACTGGAAACGCTTCTACTCCAACAATGATACCATTCCTACCGCTATGGACTACTTCTGGCAACACTTTGACCCAGTAGGTTACTCTATCTGGAAAGTTGAATTCAAATACAATGAAGAAAACACTCTTATCTTTATGAGTAACAACTTGGTTGGTGGTTTCTTCAACAGACTCGAACGCGCCAGAAAGTATGCTTTCGGTGTCATGCTCACTATGGGTGTTGATAACGACAACATTATTGGTGGTTACTTCGTTATCAGAGGCCAAGAGATTCCATTCGAAATTTATGATGCTCCTGATTTCGAAAGTTTCAGCTTTGTCAAAGTTGACCACACCATTCCAGCTGTCCGTGAAGAAATCGGTGATTACTTCGCCTGGGAAGGCAAATCTCTTCCAAAACCTTTTGCTGACGGAAAAGCCTTCAAATAATCTTATATTTCACTGCTATTCGCCTTTCTAGCTTGATAATAAATTTTTTTTTGAATTAATCTTTATTACTAATCACGTTTGCTTTATTTTTCTTATCCAGTTAATTTTATAATCTCTGTAATATCTTTTTTTTTACGACTATTACCCAAACATCGTCTCATCCAGGCTTACCTGCGATTATTAATCCAATTTGTTTTTAAAACCTTTGTCCATATGTGAGATTATTTGCAAAGACATTACTTTTGTTAGTATGTTACAGCGATTGAAATTTCATATGTATATACTTATAATGCCTACTCTACCACATATTTTCTTTTATTGTAATTGTACTAATAAAATTCCGATATTAAAACGAAAAAAAAAATACACTACACTGCAAGCTATAAGTGATTCACCAGCCTCCTTGAACCAATGCCCAATTGCTATGGAGCTGCTAGAACAGCGGAAAGGTTCAGTTTAAAAAAAAATTTTCTCTCTCTCTTAGAAAAGGTTTTCTTGGGCGAGCCAATATGATTATCAAATCTATAAAATTTTATTTCTTATATACTATTCACTTGACTAATTTGCGACACAAAAAAAAGCCTACACAAAAAAAAACTATAAAAAAACAAAAGCACAAAAAAAAAAATACCAATTTAATCAACTATGGTCATTAGAAAGCCTGTAAAACGTGCTAGAACCCTATTTAGCGACGTTGTGAAGGGGAATGACCCTTATTGCCTCACAAATGATGTACAAAACAGCAACACAGCTGATTATCCTAGGGTTAATAACCAACATAGGGTATAAAATGATCCCAGATCACAATTAAACAACAACAAAATGCAAAAAAGCTCAGCTAAAAAATCCCCCGCAGAAAAAAAAGGAAATCTGACAGATATGAGTATGTATAAGGAGGTTTCCATCAAGCATATGCTTTTTGGAGGTGAAATGACATGCCTTTAGAAGTTCTGCACTGATGGCTCCGACATGAAAGTCGGCTGCTCATGGGCCCAATTCAAAAGGAACCACATCGACTCCCTTGAGGTCATATTCAGTGCGCTTAAAGACGTATCATACATTAGACAGGACGACCATCGCGCCGGCACCACATACATGATTTTTAATAATATTAAAGACGCAAACAATCTAATGTCTACGAAGCTTGTCTATAACGACAAGCCAATAGACCTATACCAGACAGTGAAAAT
>LSSN01000316.1:8488-39743 GCA_001970855.1 Smittium culicis
CCCCCCCCCCCCCCGCACCTATCACTTCTACGCTGACATCGCTGTTTCTGCCGCCTACACTTAACCAAGCGAGTCTTGCAACTAGCCCAGCTCTGTCTACACTTAACCAAGCGAGCCTTACTATCAGACCAGCCCAGTTTATACTTAACATAGCGAGTCTGGCTGAGCTAAGCCGATCTACTTAAGTCGAGACTATTATTGGAGCGCTTAGAACTGTGCGTCAATTAGTAATTCCTTTCAGCTATTGTGATCTTGGGCCTATGAAAAGATCTACCCATATACTTATCGCTGATAAATCTACAATCTTTGCGCACCCAATAAAATCTTGTTCCGCCATTTTGCTGTACTAATAGCCCTCTTGCGAATTCTCTCACCTAATATACTCACGAATTTTCATTACATAATAACTCCTACCCCCCCATTACCTATCTGTACAATTTTCTTTAATTACTGCTACTATATAAACCACCGCCCCCTCCCTCTTCTCTTCTCTTCTCTCCACAGCCATATCCATACCAAAGCTATAACAGCTTAATTCTACTGTTTTATATCAAGTAACACTATATTTATGCCGCTAAACCCATCCGATCACTTTCTGATACATACCAAACTTGTTTATTGATATCTATTATCTTTACCCTACCTCAAACAAAATTTAAAGAGCCTCTCTCTTTTTCCTACTCTCACCCAATTCCTCGCACTCCCTATTTACCGTCCCTATTCCCTTTCTTTTCACCATCAGCCTCCCCAAATTCCTGCGTACATAGCCTGAATTTCATAGTTTTCTTTCTTTCCCCTACTTTATTTATATAGAATATACAATATTACAAAATGAGAGTAGTAAATAGTACAAGAATCGCCGTCGTAGTAAGTCCCATATTCCCTCCACTATTAATACTTGAATTTACCCTTTCATTACCTCAAAACTATAAAAAAAAATTATTTCCTTCACTTTCGCCGCTCATTAGCTGATAGGCCTCCCCGCCCGTGGGAAAACTTACATTGGAAGAAAAAGTACTTCATTTTACCTTTTATATTTTACCTTTTATATTTTCCTCGCCCTATTGGTCCAACAGCTTTATCGATTATACTAATTCACTAAACTTTATAATTCAAAAAGTCCATAGATATCTTGAATGGCTAGGTGTCAGCTGTAAGGTATTTAACGTCGGTGAATACAGAAGAAAAAATGTCGGCTCTTACTCTGGTCACGAATTCTTCGATACCACCAACCCCACTTTCGAAAAGATTCGCGCTGATTGTGCCTCTGAAGCCCTTGACGACTTAATCTCTTGGTTCGACTCTAACAATTCCGGTGTCGCCATCTACGACGCTACAAACTCCACCTTGAAAAGAAGAAAACTCGTCTATTCCCGCTGCAAAGAAAATTCTATCGACGTCATGTTCGCTGAAAGCTGGTGTGACGACGAAGAGCTAATTATGAAAAATATCTTGGAAGTCAAAAAGTCTAGCCCCGATTACGCTGGCGTAACTGACTTCACTAAAGTTATAGACGATTTCAAATTGAGAATTTCTCATTATAACGGCGTCTACCAACAAGTCGGAACTAAACCTGACCCTAATAACCCCATCCCTGAACTCCAGGATTATGACGAGTCCCAGCTAACTTACGTTAGAAAAATAAACGTCGGTGCCCAAATGGTCATCAATCGCATCAAAGACTACATGCAATCTAGAATCGTCTTCTTCCTAATGAATATCCACATCACTCCCCGCTCTATTCTCTTCAGCAGACACGGCGAAAGTGAGTATAACCAGCTAGGCCTCCTCGGTGGCGATTCCGGCTTAAGCCCAAATGGCTTGAAATATGCTAGCGCCTTACCCGCCCTAGTCTCTAAAATTATGGGCGATAAAAAACTCTGCGTTTGGACTTCAACCCTCAAACGCACCATCCAAACCGCCTCCCATCTTAGCCACAATAAAATCCAGTTCAAAGCCCTTGATGAAATTGACGCTGGTCTTTGTGATGGCCTCTCTTACGCAGATGTCAAAGAAAGGTATCCCGAAGAATATGCCACTAGAAAAGAAAATAAATTCGAGTTTAGATACCATGGCGGAGAATCTTACAGAGACGTCGTTTTGCGCTTAGAGCCCATCATCATGGAACTTGAAAGACAACAAAATATTATGATCGTCTCCCACCAAGCTGTCTTACGCTGTATCTACGCCTACTTTTTGGAAGTCTCCCCCTCTGAACTCCCCTACATCAAAATCCCATTACACACAGTTATGAAACTTACCTGGACCGCTTATGGCTGTGAAGCTCAGATGTACTCTTTGGATATTAAAGCCGTGGACACCCATATTACCAAACCTAAATCAGCTGGAAAGTCTGAAAAGCTTGACATTAAAATCCCTGCTTCTAACCCATCCCCCTCTAGCACTGCTAACAGCACCCCTATAACAGCTACCCCCTCAAGCGCCTTAAAAAGCTCCAGTGATATCGCCCCCAGCTCTGAGCCCGTTTTAAATAAGGATCTAGCTATCCCTGATAGTAATGGTGGCTCCAATTTGAACCGCAAATTCTCCTTAATAAATAAAAATCAAAGAGTTGAAAAGCACTTTGAAATTATTGGTTTCCCTAACACTATTGCTAATAACTCAAAACTCTTCTACAACAACGCCGTACCTCAAATTAACACTGACGATTCGATTTTTGCAATGGAAGCTCAGCCTGTTGCCTCCCCACAAAATACCAGCTTTTTAAATGAACAAATGCCTCACATTTTAAAAAATAATGGTTCGGTTAGCACCAAACCTCCCCTCGCCAAAAACCAACCCTCTGGTCTACCTATTAAACCCAGCCACTCTGGAAGCTCTAATAGCTCTCTGCCTTTCAAATACCAAATATCAGATTCTAATTCAATAAACCTTGAAACTGAAAATGATTCTTCAATTAAAGATGGTGTCTCTGCAGTTCTCGATAAACCTGATAATGCCAATCTTCATAACAACTTGACCATAACCCCCTGTAATATTGAAGATCTCGTCTCCCAACCACGCTATAACGGTTTGGCCCCAGGCTCTGTTTACCCGCTTGGCTCGATTATTAGCAACCAAGTCACACCCTGTGAATCTCGATCCGATTCCCCCTCGATTTTGTCTCGTAGCGGCTCTCTCTCCCCAGTCAATAAAGATAAACAAAGCTTGCTTTCAAGTATTTTGTCCAGTGAAAATAATTTTTTTGATGGAAACATTAGCAGTATCTCATCCAACAACTCAAACTTTGAAAATAGTCATAGCGAAAATAACTCTTATAAAACTCTGGCTGATATCAAACCTAACGATGCAAAAGGTTCCTCCGAAATATCTCCATTTGATGGATCACAAGATAAATACTTAGCAAACAATACCGTTAATGGTGGTGTCCCAATAAATCTGAGCTCAAAAAATGAATCAGCTGATTCTGACCTCTCAAAAAGTGACAACAGCAGCGCCTGCTCTTTCGAAAAGAAAATCAGTAAAACTAATTCTGCTCTCGGGTTATCCATAGAAAAAATCGAAAAACTCGAACTCAACGGGTATGGAAAAGTTAAAGTCATCCAGACAAAGCCCGCTTTAGCCCTATCTTTCACACAACCTTCAAACATGGATAAACTTGGCAAAATTAGCGCAATCAAGCAAGGTTTGACTGGCCTTGATACTTTGTAATATCTCTTTTTAAAAAATTTCTTTTATTTGTAACCCTTCTCTTACACACACATCGTATTTTATTTCTATCATTATCATTTTCTTAATAACACTATTTTTTCTTTAAACATTTAATAAATCCCTCTATATTTGTACAACCTTTTTTTCCTACACTCCTTAATTATAAATTACTCAATACGTTTTTTTTTTTTCGGTACATCAAACGATATTTTGCCGATTCTAAATGAAAGACGCATTCAATAGTCTAATTAGTTGCTGTGTAAAAAAGCACAATGTGCTATAACGCAACAAAAAAAATTAAAACTTTAATTTAACAAATAACTTTACTGAAAATAGAAATACATATCTAATGACCCAATGAAGTTTTTGATTAAAATATTATCAGCTCGATAAAATCATGCTGCAACAAAATTCCTCTCCTCATTCAGAATCTCCCATATGTCTACATAGAAAATAATCCCACTCATGTATTTGTTTAAAGATGTTACTATTAACAGCATTTGTAATTATAATTGGCTAATTGATTTATGCCAGTTATATATTGGGATTTATTCAATTTAATGCCCAATAACGTATTGAACCTGTACTTTTACTTTTTTTTTTGCATAATATGTGGCTAATTTTTTGTAGCTCTATAAAAAAAAAAGTAGTATCTAATCGCTACTAATAATAGTTATTAACGCCCTTTTCGCCCCATTGTATGTATCTCTTATTTATCATTTTATTTATTTATTTATTCATTTGGTTATAAAAACACGATTTTATCTGGTGAACAGGAATCATCTTTTTTGGATACGTTTTTTCCCATGAATTCGTGTTTTTTTAATCTTTTTTTTTTAAATATATTCGAACATATTGGACGACTAAATCTAATAAAATATTCGAAACGAGGTTTAAAATAGTAAATGCGTGCTTAAAGGGCGAAATGAGATAAACATTTGCTACAAGATATTTGTTTATCGCTGAACGCCAGATTTTCGTCCTTTCTCTACTAAGAACCATTCGGTTCTTATGGCTAGGTATCGAAAAATTATGAAAATTTTTTGTTTTTTTCTCGAGTAAATTACCAAATTCTAACTAAAATCGAGTATTGTTGTTTTCTTTGTAATTTTGAAAAACCCACACCCTACCCCAAAAAAACTTTTTTATAATATTTATCTATAACACTTTCATCTCTTTAAATAATATATATAAACCGCCATCCAAAAATATCGATTAAATATTTTTTAACGAGGGAAAAGGTGGATAAAAGATGAAGCTAAAATTTTATAATTAAAGTCAAAAAGTTAAATTGTCTAAAATAATGATTTTTCATAATAATGAATTAAATTTTTTAGTGCTTTATAATATACTTGAATATTAAAGTATCTAAATCAAACACAATCACAAAAAAAGCATACTATTACACAAATTATAGTATCCTTATCCTATATCGAAAATCATTTTGCTATAAAGATTGAGTGAGCGTTTTTAATTGTGAAATAATAAAAGAAAAAATCTAATGTTGATTAAAAGTATAAATAATAATCACTTTTAATTTTTATAGATCATTTTAAAAATTTTTTTAAATATTTCTGTTTTAATTATTAAAATTTTTTAAAATAAACATATAAAATCGAATTTTTAAAGGAAAATTCTGGATAATCCTTTGCAAGAATAATATATAATCAAATCTTAATCTTTTGGGGGTTGTTTTTATCCAATTTAATTTTTACTTATCTTCAAATTTTAAATGAAGCTTTAATTTCAATTATAATATTTATGAAATGGATTAAATATTTAATCTAATAATTTTCGCATAATTATTAACAATAAAAATCTAGTGAAAATAATAATCTATCATTGAAATAACCTCATATATATTGGACATAGTAATTCCTATACGCAAGCGATATTTTCATTCTTTGATATTTACTATACTCGAATTGTAATTATTTCTTTTTTAAACTCTTGAATCTTGAAAATTCTTAATAAATAGCATAAAATATACGAAAAGCACCTAAATGATATAGTATGTTACAAAGTATTTAACTATACTTTTATATTATAATACATTAGTTTTTTTAGAATCGTTAGATTCAGCTATTTAAGAATTATCTCTATCATCTAAAATAAATTGAGCCATGAATTGTTAGTTTAATAAATATTATATATGGGATATACTGTGAGAAGAAAGATTTATTTACTTGATAATTATATTTGCTTATACTAATTAGATAAAGGTTTTGTTTGTATCAGGTAAAAAATTCAATAATATTTTCTGATTTTATTTAAAAATAAAAGTAACTATGTTAAGTAGATGAAAATTTATTTGAAAATTCTAACTCTTTGAAATAATCTCTTATTTACTTATACTTATTTTTTGATTAAACTAAGGCTCAAAATATTTAAAATACATTTTAAATTTCTAATAAATTAAGTCATATAAAATTTTTAATATGTGTTTCAGGAATTATTTATTACAGCGGAATAATAATTTGCATAAGAATATACTAAATTATCTACGGCAAGAAATAAATAAAACTGAAAAATTAAACTTTTGAACAGTGGAAAATTAAGTCATATTTATTTTCAAGCTATATGAAATTTGATTAGAAAATCAAATTACAAAGATAGTTTGTGCGATAATTTTATTAGTAAATTTTAAAAAATATTTTTTTTTGTATTAAACTTTGGTTGTTTTTCACAGTTATCAAAAAATTTTAACCTGGCTATGTTACTTTTATAAAATGAAAGAACATGCTACAATGATTATAATATATGGTACTAATAGTTTTATTTTTCCATTCTATTCGAAATTTTTATCTAAAATAGAGCTTTATTCAATTTTATATAAGGAATAAAAATTTTAAATATAATTAGTGAAATTATATAAAATTTTTTGCATGAAAAAAAGAGGATTCAAATAGTTATTAAGAAATTCTTTTTAAATCTTTGATATTTTAATTTAAAGTTCAATCTAAAGTTCATTTATATTATAGATATCATTTTCGGTATCTAAAGTTAATTTTTGCATTCTAGAATTTTTTACAATTATTATTTTTAAAAATTAAAAAAATTAAAGGGGCTAAAAATTTATATAAAGCAACAATACCTTTACTGAATTAAATAAAAAAATTCTTCATTATAAAAAATCTTAAGTTTATTAGATTAACTATATAAATAATAATTTTATGAAATTAATCAAATTATAAATGTGATTATTATACTAGTATTTAAAATCTAATTTAGGTATTCTATCAAAATAATATATATGCTTACATCCCAAAAATTTTGTGATAAAAATTTTTGGATTTTGGATAATGTTTAACTATAAAAAACACAAAATATCAACTTCAATCCGGATGGTAAAATAATAAAATGTTTTTATAATCCAAAATTCGATTAAAATGTGATAATATATGATTTAGTGAAAATTTTAATAATTTTAATAATCTTTATAATATAATATAATATAATTTAAATTAATATAGTGCAATAAATCTCAATAATTTTTTTTATGAAACTGAATTTTATAAATTTCAAAAAAAATCCAGCATTCGATTTTTTTTATATGAATTATATATCTAGCTCATTTTAGTATATTAATAACTCGATAGAATTTATAACTAAGTTAAACTAAATTCGATTTATCCAGTATTAATCAAAATAATTGGTTCATTTTTTTTATTAACATTATTTCTACTTTATATATCTGATAATTAGCTAAAATTAATGGGAATATGAGCTTAAGGACTATGAACCAGGAATTAGACAATATTTTGGTCCGAAGAAACCAATGATTAGAATTTAACCTTACATCAAGTATATTTTCCCCCAAAAATAGATATTTTAAATTATTAAGTTTCAAATCATTTTCAAAAATTAAATACAGGTTAAATTTTGCTATTCAGCGCATTTTAATGTTCTAATGAAATATATCTAAACTAAAAATATTAATTTTTAATCTATAACTTACAAAGCTGGTGTTTTATCAAATGTATCAAGTAATAGATGGTCTTGAAAATCATTAGAAATTAAATTTAAAAAAAAACTATATTTCACAGGAAAGGGTAAAAATCTGAAAACGTGTTTCAAATAATGGATATGTGATAGAAAAGATAGATCTTAATTAACAATATTTTTTACGCTAAAATTAATTGACATTCTTTATTACAGCTTTAAATCACATCTTTGATAAGTATATTATAACATGTAAATTAAACATAAAATCATCAATTATATCTTGAAGGATAAATTTTAAGTTTTTATGATAAACTAATGGGCGAAAATCCTATTATTTTGATTCAGGATTTTAGTATCATGGCCCTAGAGATAATTTTTGATTAAAAATATTAAATTAATAGATAAGTGGAAATAGATGGAATTTTTTTGTATAATTTTTCAAAAACCTTAAAATAGATTGTATCTGATGTTAAAAATAAAACCTATAAGTCATAAAGCATTAGTAAAGTTAAATTGAATCTTAATACATAGTACTTTTCAACTATACACTCGATGTTTGCAACGAAAATATTTATACCCTAAAAAGATGATAAATTACTATAATTATTTTAATAATGAGATGAGATGAGTTGATATTTCTCAGGAAATAATATATTATATTACGTGATTTTTAATAAATTTCAACATTTAAATTCTTGAATAATAATCGATGACATCTTTTCAATAATTTAAATACCGGATAAAAAGAATTTTTTAAACTAAATTTATAATTAGTGAATAATTTTAAAAAGTTGATTCGAACTCGAACAAAAAATTAAAAATATAAAGATATATTTTAGCATGATTTTTTTAATATAGTTTAGATATAAATATTGTTGTTACTTTTTTTCATATTAATTTCTAAATAGATGAAAGTTATGAGTAAAGTTATGGTCTATTAAAAAACTGTAATATTCGTATTTAATAAAGGTCACATTATTTTCGGACTAAAACAGTTTCTTACTCTATAGTACTAAAATAGCAGACAAAATTTTTATTAAAAGTAATAAAAATAGGCAATTTAACGTTCCAATATATAAATAAAAAAATTACATATGTGATTTTAAATACTTGAAAAAAAAAAGAAAAGAAATTTAATGATGAAATTTGGGAAATTTATCATCTTTTAGATTAGAATATAGGTTTATAGAATAAAAAAAACCCCACAGATTTAAAAAAAAAACAAAAACTAGTTGATTATTGTGCAGAAATAAATAAAAAGCGTAAATTATGAAATTTTTATAGATTGTATTAATATTAAAATTTAAAATGAAAATTTAAACCATAATCTAGAGATAAAATAAAATGACCAAATATTCAAAATTAATAGGAATAAACTAAAAAAAATTAATGAATTTAACACCCAATTCATAACACATATAATTTTTTTTTATAAATACCATAAATCAAATTTTAATACAGTTTTTAAAAGAAAATCCTTAGGATTATATTATTTTTAGTTATTTTTTAAAATAATAAATAATTTCTACAAAAAAAGACAAATAAGAAGCAAAAATCATGCGGCTTTTAATGAAAAATTTGAATTTTTTATGTTAAATAAAAAATTTATTTGTACTTATTTTTTATCTATCGCATTTCCCCCTCAGATTGCTTGTCAATTAATTTTCTAATTCAAATATACGATTCTGAAAAAACCAAACCATTTTAATAGGTATAGTTTAATATTGACCCAAGAATTCCAAAACTGTTATTTTAATTGGCTTAGCTGAAAATGAATTTCAATTTGTATTCAATTTATATTGAAATTGTTTATCGCTAAAAATGTATAACTTGTTTTAATATTAGTAATTTGTTTATGCGTTTTTTTCTAATGTGAAAATTTAAAAAAATACTTTCACAACGTATAAAATCTTATAAATTACTAAAAAAATAAGCTTATAATAATCACAATGCTTTAGATCACCTGTATTCGAATCAGTTACCTAGAGATATATACTAACTACAGTCTTAAGCTCTAGCGCGTATTATATTTGATTAGAGATATAATGGCTGTGGAGTTTCTACCCACGATAGACTCAGTCGATTTGAACTTAAGCCTACCTCCTTTAGCACTCTTCCAAATCACTTATTATTTGGGTAATTTTTTTTTTTAATTTTTATCTTTAGAGAAACAAGTTTTTTTATGAGATAGTCTTAATTTATGTATTTTATATTTAAGTATATACTGATCTTAAATTTTCCTTAGTATTTATGAAGTATTAAAAATACGCTACATCGGGAGCTTTGGATTGGTGAGCATTAAAATGAGCTAACTTTTTTTTTAAAAAAAAAGACAAAAAAAAAACGTTGTGCAAGAATAAAAATTACAACTTTCTATAATTATAAACTTTAAAAAAAATATCACAAGTATTTTGAAAACAATTATTTAACCTTTTCCGGGGACAACGCCTTTTTTTTCTTTCTTTTTAATGTCTATATTTTATTGGTACGATAACAATAAAAGAGCATATGCAGTAAAATAAAAAAATAATAGTAAATTTGATGCAAGGCATATACAAAATAATATTCTGATACTAATTCTACTATTGATAATGGACTAACCAATAGATTACTGTCGATATAATTTTTTATTTTTTAGAGCCATTCAAAGGCAAGTTTCCAAATGTAGACATACTATATGGGGGATTCTGAACGAAGAAAGCACTTTGTTGCAGTTTAAATTTATTGGTTTGGGTATATTAAAATGTAAATATTATTGGTTGTATTGAAAAGGAATTTCGTTTTTTCTATTTATTCTTTTAATTGTGAAATTTTTATTTGCTTTAAAAAAGAAATGGTTTTGCTCATTGGTAATTAATCGCTTATGCAGTTTTATTCACTGTAACACTTTACACTATAAATTGCCTCCTTCATAAAGAATCTCCCATATGGATTAGCGATATGGAACGTTCATAGAGCCAAAACCAAAGCTGTAATAAATAATAAAATATTGCCTACTGAAGGAATGTTGATCAGATGGAAAAATGACCTTATAGAAAAAATAATCAGAGACTCAAAACCGCGCAAGAAAAGAGACACTTGGAACAAAATCAAAAACTATTGGTTTTCCATTGAACCAGTTGGAAAAGTCACTTTTAGCAATAGTAAAAAGCATCTCACCCATAACCGTCTCTTTCTCCAATTTAATATTTAATATTTATTTTACGATAAAATATAATTAAAAATAAGTTAATAAAAAAAAATAATATTCTGATAGTGATAAATTCCTCTGTAGTTCTAGCGGCTGCGTGCCTAAAGGAAAATGGGATCAATCTAACTTTCGAAAGATCCACCCAGGTATTGCTTGTAGTGTTCTGGATGAGCTAAGTTACAAGCAGTCACGGAATTAATCTCACTCCAACAATATTGAATTCGTTGAGATCTTTGAGCTCCTAGTCAGAGCTTACATCTAGCAGGATTAATAAAAAATAGGCTCCTACCCAAACGTGGGAATGATAGACTTAACTCTCCTACAATAAGCTGCTAAACTGCTGAGTTCCTTAATGCTGTCATAAACATGACTTATGAACAGAATTTTTCTCAGACTATGCTAAACGAATCGATTCCCCTTGTTTATAGATGGTCCTCATCTGAAATCACTGTACTTTGAATCGCTAATCGATGCCTTCACTATCCCTGAACAAGGATAGTGAATCGCCATGTGAAATTTTATTATAGCGTACTTATAAAAGTACACTACTTAAGTTCATAAACTATGGCAATTTATTTCACTCTTAGGAGAGGTTAAAACTCTTAAACTTATTTAATAATCATAACTGGATAAGCCGAATGTAAATTGTTCTTTGTATGAATTTTTGTTAATAACCAATAATATATTATCAACATAAATTAATTTATCGTTTTGTAATTTGGTTGGATAATTTTGGTAGTTCAAAAAAAGTCAACTGCCTCTGAAAGGGCTAAATAAATTTAATAAAATTCCCAAATATATTCTTTACACTATGTTTTTCAGAATTATATAAATTATATTATTTAAAAATTTGATAGAAATTTAAACTCAAATAAAAAATTATGGATCCACTGCTATTGGATCGATTTTTTTGGAGTTTTTATTTACTAAAAAGTCGTTTTTTTTAATTTAATCCCATATCAAGAATTATTGAGATAAATTCACCGCCAAAAAATTTGATCAGATGAAACTATGATATCAAATTTATTAAAAGTTTATAATTAAGGTTTGAGTTATTCATGCTCAAAAAATTAGATAATTTCAGATATTGTACATTTTTTTTATAAAATTATGAAGAAATTTAATTATAATTTGCAGATTACACTGCTCTAAATTAATATTCTTTTAATACCAAGTAAAATAAACCAATTTTTATTTAGCAGTAGATATAAAAACCAAAAATAAAGTCTTTTCGAAGAACCACATATTATTTTCGATGTAAATTTATCAGTATAATACTATTAAACTAAAAAATAGGGCACTCTATTTGTTCATTCTCTCGCATATAGATAATTTACATTATATTTTTGGTTGTAAAATAATTCTAAAACGTCTAACGATTCAGCTGGAAAAGAATAAGATGTCTCTAAATAAATATAAAAAAGGTTGAGTTCAATGATTAAAAAATTATTATATCAATTAACCTATTATTTATAACGGAAATAAGCGTTAGATTTTAAAGTTTAGGTAACACTAAAGATTATATTCTATCTTTATTAAAAAAATTAAAAAGATTATACACTTTTTAGGAAAATTTATCAACAAGTTTGAAGAGGAAAAATATATGGATTAATTACTACTTTATTCGTATTATTTTTAGACATGAGCTTTTTATTTCTAAATTAAAATAAACAAATTTTATAGTGAAATTTTAATTGCTGTTATTATGACCAATTAACCTGGAATGTATTGAATTTTATATTATATGCAATAAATATTTTTATTTTATATAGTATTTTTATTTAATAAAAGATGCTATTCTACAATTCAGGGATATCTCTTATACAGTGTGAAATAAAATAAAAAGCTTTTTTATGATAAATAATACAACCTGTGTTTTTAAACTAAAATCTTTGATTTATTTATATATCAGAGTATGGAAATAAATAGTAAAAAAAAATTATTGATTATAGAATTGCTAAAACATACTATAAAATATAATTCGTTCTAGTCTCTTTTAGGTATATGGGAAATTATAAACAAAGAAGGAATTATGTAGTAGCTTAAAATAATTTGCCTAAATATTCGATAATTTTTAATATTATTTGAGGAATTGAATTTTTTTTTTTGATTTATGTACATATTTATTTCATTTTAGAATTATTTATTCCAAAAAAAAATTTATAGATTTTTTATTGGATAATAATTAAACGTGAAATCTTATACGCTGTAATTTTTTATGCGTAAAAACACTCTTCGTAAATAGCCCCACAAATAATTGATATATTAACTTGTACGTTTTATTTTTTATTGATTATACTAAAATTTTAATTTTAATTTAAATTTATTTTGTAAATCAAAATAATTTTTTAAGGGCGCAATAACTTAAGAAATTATGACTCTTTATTTATTTGTATTTTTTTTAAAAATAAATTAGGCCAAGTTATGGTTAACTTTTATGCGATTTAAATAATTTCAACCTAATATATTAGCTATTTTCACTATATTTTAATTAATAGAGAATAAATTCATAAAAGTGTGTTTTATATTACGTCAAAAGTAACATGTTTTTTATTAATCTACAAATATATGAGCTTTATTTCATACTATGAATCAAAAATTTTATGCTTTTTTATATCAAATTCCATAACATCAAAAATGTATTATAATCAGCTAATTTTAAATTTTAATCTTGATTCAAAAAAAATTTATTCTGTATTTTAGATCATAGGATGAGTAGTGACTGTTTTAAAGTCAATGTGGCATAATAATTATGGGAAAATTTTGAATAAATTATAATACTGTTTGCTGAGATATAATTTTAAAAATTGAAAAATAGTTACTCTTCATAGTAAATAAACCAATAATGCATAAAAAATCGAAAATGGGTTTAAATAGACGTTTTTTTTTTGGTTGATAAATTTTCTCTATGGGACACTGGCTGAGGTACTCTAAGCTTAATTTTTAAAGCATTACACAGTTAAAAAAATAATGAATATTAAAACAATGAACTTACCAACAAGTTGGATCTTGACTGGGTTAAAAAGATAAATGGGAGATTCTGAACGAAGGTAGCATTTTGTTGCTGTTCGATTTTATAATCTTGAGTGTTAAAAAAGTGTAAATATTATTGGCGGAACTAATAAGGCATTTTAATTTTTCTAATAGTTTATTTTATTGTAAAAGTATTATTTGTTAAATATAATCATATATTTTTTTATTGGATAAAAATTAAATATCAATTTCATATACTATAGCCCATCACAATATAAAATTACTCCTTCAAAAAGAATCTTTCAAATGGCTAATTGTGTAATAGAAAGTTGTTGTGTTTATTGGTTATTTTGTAAAGTATGGCTATGCTATAAAATCTTCATGAGGCTGATGACTATATGATGCAAAATTATTAGTTAAAGATGTATTGAAAATACACTCCATTAACCCTTTCACTGGCGGTAGACTATTTTTGACCCACCAGATATAGCCAACAGCGTTCAGTTAAAATACTTTAATTCTGAGGCTTTAAGAAATATTGGTATAATATATTTTAAAAAAAATAATAAACTTGCTTATAAATCATAAACGAATCATAATTTTTATTTTTTTAAAGAGTGATTGACGGGAAAGAGTTAAAAAGCGTTTACTATAAGATTTTAATTAAAATTAGATGCAAAAAATTTTAACGTTGAAGGAGTTACAGTATTTAAAAAAGAAAATGAATACCTATTTTATTCTAATCAAAAGTTCTGTAAGCTTGCCTACGAAGATTTTATAAAATATTTTGCTAATATTATCAGGGGAGATTGCTGACTTTACTATAGTTATAGACTAAATTCTCGTCCAATAAAAAACTCGCTACACTATCTCATTTTTTTAATAAGCTGTATTACTTTTAGATACCAACAACGAATGGTAATGAAAGTATAAATACAATGGGGAAAAAAACACCCCGCAGTGTGGAGGGAATCTAATTTATTTACAATTGGTTATATATCTAATAATACATTGTATTTCATCAGCAGCATTATAGCACATTTTACTATTTTTACATTCACAATCAATCCTATGAATTTTAAATTTTGATAGGGGTGGGGTGTAATGTGTTAAGAATGAAAGGTTTTTCAAATCCAATAGTGTTAAGTGTGAAGTTTGAATAATCATTGATATAAGAAAATCAAATTGTGTAAAATGCGAAGGTGGGGTTCGAGGGAGAGAGTTAATTTTAAAATTGATAGCTCACTTTTAGTGGAGTAATAGATTAAACTAGAATTTATTTTATGTTTTTTATAGGCATGTAGTATCAGAGTTACTAAAAGTTCCCATATTAATCTTTTTTTTATCACAAGCCAGCTTAAATTAAGCTTTATTTACAAGTAATGAGCAAAATAGCCTTATAATAGCATATTATATATCCTAAAACGATTGGAAGCTTTGACTAACTCTGTATTTTTTGTAAACTTGCTACTTGGAATTTCTTTACTATATTTTCTATTAGTATTGAAATTCGAGGTCATTTACAAGAATTTATTTTTGGTTAACTCATAAAAAATCCTCAGTAATTCTAGCTAAAAATAAAATTTCCGCTTTTGAATTTAACAATCAGCGTTGATTAAAAGTGCGTTTATTTTTATGTGCTGTGTTTGATCTTGACCAATTCTCCTAAAGCCATTCGAGTTTTGGCCATAAGCATTTGATACAAATAAATGATAAAATACCCGCCAGAGAAGTATATTATATTTCCATAGAATTGATAAACGAATTTTTCATTACTCGTTTTAGATACAATACAAAAACACATTTTCTCTTTTGTGCACTAAAGTTTAACTCTTCTCTTTGCTATTTTAATATAATATAGGTCTTTTATTTTTGTATATATCTCTATATTTTCCATTAGTTCTCAACCTTGTAAATATACTCAAATCCATAACCAATTCTTTAGTAGTATTATATTTTTCCCTCTCGAGCCATTTATATTTTGAGTATTTTTTACGAAAAACATTTTCATGAAAACCAGCTGGTTCGAACAAAATTATATAAAAAATACACCAAGTCGCTATTACAATCTATTATGCTTGAGAGTACCAAAACAAAAGAAATTAAAGATGATAGAGTTCCAATTTTGAATCCAAGCTCTTTAAAAAGCCTTTTAGATTCTTCCTATGGCTCTCCCTTTCTTAACCATTCCAATTTTAGGATTGTGGGGCCAAGAGCTGAGAGAATTAAAGAAAAATCAACCTCTATCAAAGATAAGAACTATTTCAGGCTATTTTCTCAGAGGTCCAATGAATTCGAAGATTATGATATTCCTGGTTCTAGCACAAATCATTTAGATCTTGATTATATAAATTCGTTGATACCAGATCTTGCAGAAAATGAAGCTTTAAGCCTCTCTTCAAAATCTGGTTTGTATGATTTAATTTACAAATCTGATCAAATTGGCAGACAAAATTTAGACGATCCCTTTAGACGAGAATCGATGAGTAGTAACAGAAGAATGTTAGATCGTGTAAATTCTTATGATAGAATAAAAAGCAAAAATTACGAAAGTATTGATTTCGACTGCTCACTGCCATACGAGATTTACTCTTGGTCTAGTTTTTCTGCTAACTATTTCCCCCACAACATAATCAGCTGCAAACCAAACGAACAAGAATCACGGTGGTCAACCAGTGCTAATAACAATAGACAATTCATCACTCTTAGACTCGAAAGACCTGCTTTTATTCGTAAGCTTTTAAATTTACTTCAATAACTAGCAATTAATTTTCAATTCATTTCATTTCATTTCATTCCATTTCAATTTATTATTTTTTTCTTTTCAATTAGGTTCAATCAAATTTGGAAAGTATTTCAAACGTAAGAGTTCCTCAAATTTTTCTGAAAATTGAAGTTACAGTTTAATTATACTAATCAACTAACTATATACGTACAATTTTAAATTTAGCTCATGTATGTAATTTAAAAGAATTCAAAGTGTTTTGTGGAATGACTCCTGATAACATGACTGAGGTTCTTCATAGTGGTATACATTTAATAATTCTTACTAGTTCAATATTTTTTATTAAATCATATTTAATGCTAACTTTTGTTGATTTTAATAGGGTTAAGGAATGATGATAAAGAAGAAATAATAACTATTAAGCAGCACATCAATGGTACTTACTTACCATCCCAATATATTAAAATTCAACCACTAGTTGCATATGACCAAAAGTTTAATTATAGCATATGGCATGTACAGCTTATTGGAACTCTAGACCCAACTATTGTTGACTACATTGTCAACGAATATAATGACTTTGTTACTAAAATCACTATTAAAAAAAGTTTAAAGTATTTTAGAGAAAATATGCTTTTATCTGTTCATAATGAACTACAGGATTCAACCGGTATTTCATTCAGCTTGCCAGTGTTGAATGGAATTTATAAAAAGCTGATTTCAGGATCGGATTACGAAGATATAGAATCATTAGTATTTTCAGCGTATTCAGGAGAAATATTAAAAGATTCGTCATTAAATATACCCTGCACTTCGTCTTGGGTGCCTGTACACTACAGTTGCAATACTAACGAGGTTCCTATTGGTAGGGGCGGTCACCAAATGTGCATTGACGATAACCAAGGGAAAATATATGTATTTGGAGGATGGGATGGGATGCGAAACTTGTCTGATTTATGGGAATTTGATATAGTAGAAAACGCATGGAATTGCATCTGCCCAAATACTTATAAAGTAGGAGGGCCAGATCCCAGATCTCTTCATAGTATGTGTATTAACACTGTTAAGAATCAGCTGTATGTTCTTGGAAAATTCATTGACCACGAATATAGAGACACATCTACATTTGATAGTGACTTTTATTGCTATAACATTGACTATAAAAGTTGGGAATTAATTTCTCACGATACTGCAAGCGATGGCGGGCCTAGACTTTTATATGATTCACAAATGGTTTTTGATCCAATATATCAAAGAATTTACGTATATGGCGGTAAAATTCTATCTCAAAATTCTGCAGAATCAGGTGCAACTTTTGGAGGGCTGTATTGTTTTGAAACTTTTACAAGAAAATGGGTCCAACTAAGGCCAGACTTCAAAATACATGATCACGAATTCCAGCTTCAAGCCCGGATATTTCATTCTATGACTATTGATCCCGAATACCAAAGACTTTATATTTTATCTGGCCAAAAAGATATAAAGAATTTAGGGGATTTTTTAGTTTATGATATTCAATCAAACACTTTTTTTGAAAAAACTAAAGATTTGTCATTAAAGCCTTCTTCAGATACAACTTTTAAAAACCATCTTTTCCAGCAAAGGGGATCTCGTTTTTGCCAAACAAATCAGTTTATTTCCTCAAATTCGGCTTTGCAGGAAGTTTCCTATAATAATAGTAATATAGATATGCGATGCGAAGATTTATCCAATCGCTCTTTAGTTCAGTGGTATATTAAAAATGGTTATCACATTCCAAGCGATTTCTATGACTCACAAAATATTTCTGTCCTCAAAAAAAATTTATTAGAAAATATCAATAATTATAGAGACACCAATATAGGTATTTCCGGAGGCATTGGTCATAGCGTTAGAAGCATCAGAGCGACCTTTGATAGCAAAAAAAAAGAAATTCATGTAGTTACTGGCCATTTTTATAATAATACAGTATCAAATCAGCCAATGTCTTCTATCGAAATGGATATCGTATCTGAAGAAGTCATACCATCAATTAATTCAAATTTTATTTTTGGGAGTAATGATCTGACAAATATCAATTTAAGCAATAATACAACAAACAAATCTGGCTGTGATCAACCCCTGATCAATAGTGACAGGGTAAATGAAAATTTTGAAGATAAGTTTGCGAGCTCCGACAGCGGCGTTCTTATGACAGTATTAACTTACAGTCTAGATAAAGATGAATGGACGGAGAATTATAATTCAAGCTATGAATCTTCTCAATGCAGCCATAATGGTTCTAACAACTTTTCTAATACATTGAGTCAAAATATCTTCGCGTCTAACGCCACAAGTCATGAAAAAAATTTAAAAAATCCAAATATACTTTCAAGCCTATTAAAGCAACACGAATGTAATGATAAATATCCGTATTCATTAAAAAATGACATTCCAAACATACATATTGGATTTGACAAAAGCTTTAAAGGTCATCCATTACCTAGGTATGCTATGACTGTAGTTTACAGCGAACGACTATCGACTCATTTTATGTTTGGCGGAAATCCCAACAATGACGATAATAAAAATACAACCGGTGAAACCTTCGAAGGTTCCAGTGAGAGTCGCAGCAAAAATAATTCCCGACTGAATGATTTTTGGCAAATGAAACTATTGAGACCAAGCCAATCCGCTTTATTAAGAGAGGCCTTGTATTTGATTAGAAGCACTAAATTTAAAGAGCTATCCATTGCTTCGAATTTGGATAACCCAAAGTTTTATAACAACTTTAGACAAGCCACCTCACATACTGGGTTCAGTAAAAATGAAAATATAGCTAAATGCGATGTCAAACAGAGTTTTATACAAATAAATTCTGGCAGCTTCAAGGCTGGTGGTACGGGATTTGAAGTTTCAACCCTAAACAATGAAAAAATCCTTCAGGAATCTACATCACTAAAAAAAAATTACGTATCTAGCTTAAGTGAACCTTCTAGATCTAATAACCTTCCTACTGCTACAGGCCCCAATGTGATTACTCCTGGTCCATTCTCTGAGCCTAGAAGTAGAAAAGCTTATTCGAAGATAACTGGCTCTTTTGGCGAGGACGTTCAAGATGACCACAGCTTAGTTACTGATGTAGTAAATAAGACTGTATCGCATTCAGATTGCTTAAATTATCTTCATACCATGATAATGCCATTGGTAGACTTTGAGTGCGAATTTGAGAGTAACAGGTATAAAGATTTAGCAGCTTATTTATTTACTTACAATGAATTCGAAGTCCAATTTGATTACGCCCAAAGGCAAAAGGTAGCTAAGGTTGACTTTGTTGCGGATCACTTAACAAATTTTACTCGTAAAAATTCGGTCAATAATTTCGTGAACGCAGGAGAAAACAAAAAAGTACATTTAAGAATAGATCTCTTTAATGAACTTGAAAAACTTTTATGCCCTAACGAGCAATTAGATGAACAGCTCTTTTCTAATTTGTAGATGATCTCTTTTGTTAAAATTTATTTCGTTTATACTATTTTTTATTCCTTAATTGACCATTAATATGAATAAAAATAAAATAGTATAAGTAAACTTGTTTATATTGCACTCTTCTACTACAAAAAATACTAAGATCCCTTTTTTTTATAATTACAAAACTTTAATTATATAGTAATATTTTTATCTTTAAATAAAAAATTTCTTCATTCCAAACAGCTCTAATTCACTAGCCAAAAAAAGAATACAAACTCTAAAATAATAGAGATACAAATAGTGTATAAGTTTTATAATTGTCCGAGTATACAACTATTCTTGCTTCCCTAAGGAAGTATTCAATAAAATAAATAAATAAATAAATAAAGTTTTATTAAGTATAGTTTAACGATCTACTAAGTATTTAAATTTTGTTTCAACCTAGATGTATAGGGAAGTGTTTATTTAAACAAACTAAAAAATTCAATTAATAATATGTACTGTTGGACAGCGTTACGGAGGAGTGCTACAGGACCATATATTAGAGAAGAAAAGTTCAAGCTGAGCCTATAGTTCAGCAATCTTCTGCCTTCAATCTCGCAGAGGTTAGTTGGTAAGCTCCTGGGGAAGGAGTTAAAACTTAGCTCATCGGCGATCTACCAAGGTTACGACACTCCGGACACCAAAATTGTGTTGGCAACAGCAAAATTTCTGGAGGCCATCTCTTTGCACTGAAAATTGATTCTTGGCTGGATTAAATGTTCACCAATACCCTTGACTCGACGCGTACCAGATACAGAGGCCCTACATGGCCGGAGGGGAGTTGGCTAAACTCTTTTTCTTCCCTAAGGAATTTTTCAAAAAAAAAGAGAAACATTTTATAAACAGTATATGCCATTGTTTTATTGAGTATATGATATTTTTTTACACTAAATTCACACGAATTTCCATATAAAAATAGTTTTTTTATTTTTTATATATCAATATCAATTCTTTAAACGATAAAACGAAGTTTCAATATAGATATACGATATCTGGTGCACTAAGTAAATTTTAAACCGGATTTTTGACCTATTATTACAAAAAACCGGCCGCAAATAATTAATTTTGAGGTCAATTACAATTAAAACTATTTTACAGTAAAAAAAGGGAGAAAAAAAAGCATAAAAGTCAAAAACTATCAACAGTGTCAAAAATTAAATTTCGAAAAATAAACTTTCTGGCTTTGATAAATGAACAAAGTTTAACAAGATAGTAACTACATACAATTTGGTAAAATTTAGTGGATTTGGGACCAATTTTAACCTAAGTAAAAAATATTAAATGTACGGAAACACGAAGCACAATCCTAATCGCCAATTTTTTATCGCCAAATTTGAATATTTCTAGCTATTAACCAAGAGAGTTAAAAAATTTCTATTTTTTTATTGAAATTCAAAATTTCCACTTCAAAATCATCAATTGCGATAAAAAATGAACTACTCAGCAAAACAAAATGATTATCGCGAAATTAAGCGATCCTGAAGTGAAAGTCAGGTTATGTATAACAAGGAGCTTAAATATACCAGCTATTCGAAACCAAGTGAAGCGATTAAAATTAATATTACGTTTTTAAAAAAACAAAAAAATACATTTAAAAATACTATGCACCCAAAAACTGACCCAACTCTAAACAAAGAAGAATCATTTAAACACGTAATTTATGGAACCGAAAGTTTATATTAAAAAATTCCTGAATAATGGGATCTTACCGAAAAGTCAGTATGAGCTGGGGCAAATTCAAAGACGAAGGTCGCGGTGCGGTCGGGGCTATGGGAATTGTTTCTAAAAATTTAGCAGATACTTATTACATTATTCAATAGGACTTTAGAAATAGAGCGACCTATTCCATTTTCCACAAAGTATGTGAAGCTGAATAACTGATTAAAAATTTCACCTGCAGACAAGGAATAAAAATTGAATTTACCAAATAGAAAAATTTGAAGATATCGCTATCATCAGCATATCAAATATTAAGGGCGTTGATATGATTACAATATAAACATTATTAAAATTCTACCAGAAAATAGAAGAAAAATTAAAAATATAAGCGCCTTAGCAAGAAAAGGAAACGGTGAATTTTTTCCTTATTGTATGAAGATTCTTTTCACGAAATAATATGTAATCGCTGACCTTCTTAGCTTCTTCATCCATTACAGAGGGAAGATCAACCTATTCTAAAGGAGGTGCAAAGAGGCGTGTAGTTTCTGCAAAGAAGACGGCCATTGGAAATCTAAATGTCCATAGATAGTAAAAAGAAAGAATTTCAATAACTCAAAAAAAGTTAGTCAAAAAATCAAGCCCAATGAAACTATGGCTAAATTAACCCAACCAACTATGAGTGGTAAAATCAACACTGATCAATGGCCATTTGAAAATATCGGCAAGCCGATCAGAACTGTAGACTTTGGAACATATTTTGACTTTCCAATTAGCTCAAACAAGTTTTTTAATGATGTTCTTCACGTTTCTATGAAAAGGACCATCATAAAATTTCAGAAAATAAAAATAAAAATTCCTCGAATGTTAGTGGGAAATTAAATATCGCAAATTTGATAACCTTAAAATCTGATAGTACCAAGAGCATAAATCCCATTTTCCCGGTGATAGGTTCTGGTGGCTCAATCGAAAAAAATACTGTGTTAAGCTCTTGTGTACCTATATTTTCCGATGTAAATGAGGACCATAATATGGATGAAGAATCTTTTAGCACCATAGCTAAATTTGAAGCCGATTTTAATAATAGTAGAAATGACATGAATATAGGAGATACATCGCAGATGCAATTAGCTATTGACCAATATTTGAATTATAAGGTGGATTATTCGAGCGATTCCTCTATATAGAAACAAAAAACGATTATAATAATTATAAAACATAAAAATAAAACCTTCAGAAACAAACTTATATTATCTGAATAAACAACAAAGATTCTTTCATCAACCGAAATTAGAAAAATAGAAAAAGCACTAGCAGAGAAAATTCGCGGTTAAATTAATAAAAAAACTAAAATATTTTTGTCGCAAGTAATAATATTGAAAAAAATTATTTAAAAATTATGGCTTTTAACATCAGCGAAATAAAATCAACAAAACCTTAGCTGGAATTATTTTCTCAGAAATCAAAGCCAGATATAATTTTGCTTCAAGAAACATTTCCCAAAAATAAAACTTATAGAATCAGAATACCAGGTTAATCGTGGATATAATCAAAAACTGAAATAACTAAAGATGGTACTAGTTTAATAATCGGATTTGTAATTGATAGTTTCTCAATTGATATTAACTCAGATTTATTAAAGCATCGGTGTCAGATAAAAGTAAAGATGTTAAAATTCATAATAAAAAAACTAGCATAAAATAAATTAGTTTTTAATTTGAATAAGCGGTACAAGAGAATGATACGTTGTTGATATGATTTTCGATTATGCTAAAAATAATGATAATCAGGAAATCGTTATTAATAACTAATCATTTCAATATGGGTTATAAAATTCTTTAAATATAATTAAAAAATTTAAATTTATTTTATTTTATTTTATCAGCTATATTAAATATATTGATTATAGTTTTATCGAGAATTAATAGAAATGTGATATGTCATATGGGTGATTCTTTATGAAGAGGTCATTTTATAGTGTAA
Source organism: Smittium culicis (assembly GCA_001970855.1). Lineage (NCBI taxonomy): Eukaryota > Fungi > Kickxellomycota > Harpellomycetes > Harpellales > Legeriomycetaceae > Smittium > Smittium culicis. The sequence continues at coordinate 32,104 of LSSN01000316.1, forward strand.
AGAGTTTCAGTATATAAAATCGCATAAAAAATAATCGGCCAATGAGTAGAATAATTTACATTTTTAGCAAATAATAATTTTATATTGAAACAAAGAAATAGAAAAATCAAAATTACTTTTTTGCTCCGCCAATAACAGTTACTAAAAGCGAATATACAGGCCAATAACATTAAACTGCAACAAAGTGCTCTCTTCGTTCAGAATCTCCCATATATTTTATCGCTTTTTAATTTCTAGACATGAAATGAAAGCTTTAAATATATATCTTTATGTATTAATTACTTTCTAAGATTGTAATTTAGGGATGGAAATATAGATTTTAGAGCACATAAATTCCAACAAATTTACGATAAAAATTTTTCCAATTATTTAATTCAAACTTATTATAAAATTTTTTATATAGAAAAAGTGGTCATAGATTGGCTTTTTATCACCATTTTAACTTTAGTTGTGAGAATCAGATAAGGATGAAATAATAAAATTAAAGTCGAATAAAAAATAGAATTTTTTGAAATTTAATAAATAATACAAAATACTATAAAATTAAAAATTCTCAAGAATGATTTAATTAGTTATACAGAGCATACTGCAAATAATTTTATCAAAATAAAATAAATCAAGTAAAAAAATTTGTTACTTGATAAAACTTGAAGCATATTATCCATTAGTAGAGCTAGTTCATATAAACTATACAGTAATTTGAATTAATCTTTAAGATTCAAAATATTAATTAAATCTAAAGATTTTAATAAAAAAAATTGAATTTTTTATTGAATTTTTTTCTAAATTAATAAAGATCTTATAAGTTATGATAAAAATAGTTAAAAATGTGAGCAAATTATTTATATCAATCATAAAAATATTCCTGAATATCTCTATAATAATAAGAGATGTAAATAAAATAATATTTATTCATCCTAATTGCTTAATTAAAGACGGCCGGAATAGAAAAAACATTAAATAAAATTAGGAAATTACTAAAAAATGAAATGTAGCCTAATTAAATTTTCTAAAAAAGAATTTTATTGTTATAATTGAATTGAAAATTTAGAAAAATTATAATTATACTCAAAGTATTTATTTATATTTCCTGTAATAGTTAAAATTTAACCCAAATAATTTTTTTTTGGCCTGTAGAGCAAAAGGCAGAACGAATGTCATATTTTCTTAGCAGTATTAATGGGTAGCTATTCATGAGATGTAAAGAATTCTGCGCTATGAAAAAACTGTCTCTGATGCATACTACAAATCTAATAACACACAAATCGTTGGGTTAGATTTAAAATATATATTGAGGTACTTAGTGGGTTTCAGGAAACCATAAAATGACCACCATAGCTTTAAAATACAAGTTAAAATGGGTCTCTGCAAAATTTTTACTAGCATATGTGCGAATTGAAAGTGATCTACACCCAACTGCGTAGCCTGAAGATATCCGCTGGGGTTCATTACCAATGGTAGATACCCAAATAACTCGGCAATTAAAGCCAATAATTGGTAAAGGTTATCTGAAAATGCCTTATAGCCTATGAGTATACTAATACACTTATTACTGAACAATCTATCAAAATCTTCTATGACAGAATTCCAATATCGTGAAATATGCGACTTAAGCACTTGGTACACTTATCATTGATCTCGTCATTACATCTTCATACTTTGTGAGCCAATTAGGAATTCCAGAATCGATCTTATTTTGAGTATATAAGGCCCATGCGGTTTAACCAGCCATTGAAGGCTTTTATCCATGATCCATTAGACCTATCCTAAAGTAAAAATGATATGAATGTTGAAAAACACTGGAAATTTTGGAATTGTCTAGCTCTGGAATAACCAAAGCTCGCATTAAGAAGAGGAAATTCAAAATAAAACCAGATATTACCCATATTCACAATTTTCGAGCTTTATAAAATACCTATTAAGTTTTTCAACACGTTTTGAAGAACTCTTTTCAGGAATTTAGACCTATATCTAAACATACCTAGAGTTTCTCCTCAATTTCTTATTCATTCTACAAATACTCCTCGCAAAAACTGTAGCCTAAAGGCCATAGGAGCTTGTTTTGAAGAAATTAAACACCTGATATTAGTGTAGCTGCCATCAACATTTTCGATTTTATATCTAATAAAAAATTAAACAGGTCTAGCTCGTCATTATTAAGTGCTCCAAAGTACTATTATTCCTTATCTGTAGGGGTGAATTTTACTTGTAGACTCAAAGAGCCTGGCCGATCGAACAAGCCCCGTGATCCAAAGGTACAACGCTTAGACATGCCAGAAGAAATTTAATTATCATTTACCTATTTTCACACCACAATTATATATTCTCTAAACCAGCCTTGGAATCAGCAAGTAATTCGAAGTCATCAGTAAATATAAGAACAAGTATCTTTGCACTTTTTCCTGGCACTAATGCTAAATTTTCGTTAACTTTATCTTTGATATTATTAATGAAAATGTTAAATGACATGAAAGACACCAGTATTCCTATTTTAATTCCTTATCCACTTTTAATAAAGATTAAATTAGATTACCTATTCTCATCCCCGTATCTTGTGGCTTATGTATTCCGTGAAAAATCATACCCTCCTCCTCCTCAGTAGAGATAGAGTTTTCTTATAAGAGCTTCTATAGAATTGTGGCATAAACTTTATTTAAAATGGATTATGATCACAAATATCATCTTCATGGCTACTCTACGTTCTATAAGAATGTCTTAAAGAGACAAAACTTGCGCCATGTATTCTTCACCTCTTCTAAAGCCAGCCTGAAGGAAAAAAAATCTTTACTCTCGCCTACAAATTTCAATTAATCCTACTGATATTAATTCTAACTAAGGTTTTCAATTAAGCTAAAATCAAGGATATGCCTCTGTAGTTGTTCAATAATTTTATAACGCCTATCTTAGGTATAGGCACTATCTCAGCAATATTGTCGGATCTGTGTATCTTTCTATTCCTCCAGATGGTCTAAAGTAAATAAGGTAAGGCTTTAGCCATATATGATTCCAAGAAATATAAATAATATTCTTTGAACAGTACTTTTTAGCATCCAACCCTAATCCGTCATTAACAGGAGCCTTATAAAATGTTAAACGCATCAAACCACGCTTAATCTATCTCGACTTATATCATGGAAGATTTCCAAATGACTATTCATGCATTTACCGAGAAACTCTATTTATCGATAAGGGCTCCTCCAATTACTTGTACTATCACTGGAAAGTGCCATATAAAATTAGGACCATCTTTTCAAGATCTTACCTTTTGAATTTATGAAATCTCCAAGCTCATCCTTAACATAATTAAGTTTATTCTTAGATCAAGGGTTCCTAAGTAGTATTCTAACTCTCTTTCATTATGGCTGGAAAAGATTTTTGAACCTTTCTCAAGGGAATTGACCCATATTTTACGGTTGAAAGTACGAATCGCTCCCTTGACCAAATATATTTTCTTTGAAAAGGATAGGTTAAGCACATTTAAATTTATGAAGGTATTCCTACTTTTTGTGGCTTTATGCTACTCCGAAGCAGATAGATATTTCTCCTTGACCTCATTCAGAATCGAAGGGTTTAGGCAGAATCTATTAATTTTACGGTTAAATGCCTTATATAAGGTCAAATTTTCCACAAATATCTTTGAAGAATCTCAAAATTTTCATTATCTCGTCATTTTATATAGAATACAACCTGTCAAGGTTTGCCAAAGGCACCAAAAATTTATGGTAGCATATTTTCTTTTTCATTTTATCTAGCTTATCACGTGAAAGAAAATTCCTTGGGGAAGCCATACCCATATTTTTACAAGTTCGCTTCCTAATACTTAGAAAGTTCCTCTGAACGATCGAATGATTCGAAATTTTATAGCTGCTATTGATCATATCATTATAAACTGAGCACCCTTCATTTTTTTTGCAATTATATTATCAATTCAATAAATAGTCTTGTCACAGTTGCTGAAAAAGATATTTCTAATTCAAGAGAAATCCACGAAACTATAACCAGTATTATTCCTCGTTAGAAATAGGCCGAGAGATATATTAGACATGTTCAAGTAGCAGTATATAATTCAGGGTTCTATAATGTCGAAAAAGCTCTAGATTTGCAAAAATTTCAATAATATCTCTTTAGCTGAATAACTTTATTTAGTGGAGTTGCACAGAAGATAGAATGAGCAAAGCTAAAAAGGTCCGAAAATATATCTGGTCTTGGGATACACCAGCATAACCTCAATTCATAGTACTCTATATGTATCAATTCCCTTAGAACTACCAATCAAAACACTATTATTAGACTCTTCTTTTTCTCAATCTTGCAAAATTTCATATACTGGAATCCCAAAAATCCAATTATACTTATTAAAAATGGTTTCGTGAATCTTAACCTTTGGACGCGTAATTATTAATTTTTCGAAGTATTAGAGGCTTTAACTCTAAAAATAATTGGCTTTAAGGGAGGAAAAGAAATCAGAATGGCTCAAAGTAACCTTATAAACTCTAGGATACTTTATCAAATGAATTATTTTGCCCTTTAATAGAGCTCTAGCTGCTCTAATACCACTTAAAACCTAAATATTAAAAATTTTATGGTCAATACTGCAATTCGCAGAAGCTTCAATATAAGCATCCTTGGCTAACTCCAGTGTTATTTCTAAGGTTTATCTTCCTACCGCGCTATCGCAAAATTCGAAGCGACTCATTTTTAGATAAAAACTAGTAGAACTACTCTCGTCTATCATCACACACACAATTGTATTATCAGGATAGCAACTATTGATTTCTGTGGCCTTGGCCCCCGATTTCAATATTTTTTAAATTTTATTCTTAATTAATTCAATGTGGAACTCGATTATTACGGCTCTGCTCGCTAATTTCCAATTATCTTAATTTTTTATTTCATACTGTAAAATTCCTACACTGAGTTCTTCGTTTTAGGTGCGAATTAAGCTCCATATATCAGCTGGAAAATCGTGTTTAGGGATCTTATATTAAGGTTGATCACCCACCAATTTCAAAAAATTCCTCTTTTTACTCGGATCTAAACATAAATATCAATAATCTGATTGTCTCAGTCAGTTCTGGTCTCCTCCTCGAGGGCAATTGTCGCTCTAGCTGCACTGAGTGACTTCACTCGCAAATTTATTCATACATTTCATGACCGATAATTTGCAAATACTCCGACACACACATATATTTGAACTCAGTAAATTTTGATATGATTAAAGCGCAGCTGCCATGATTATAACAATTGCATCATCTTAAATACGATTCCAACTCCATAATTAACTATTTGAGGATAGGAATTCGGGGAAAAACTGCACAATCCTGAGATGAGAGTTTCCAGTAAATTTGAATACGAGGTCTATCGCTCATTCTGAGTGCTATGATTCATTACTATTTGAAATAAATTAAACCCTATAAATCACACTCAGAAGAACATCCATAAAAGGATATTAGAAAGTAAAACCTTGCCGTGATGTAATTTGTAATTTGTAATTTGTAATTTTTACAACTTCATACTACATCCCTTACAATATAGCCCCTAGCACTACTTGATTTGGTTTCACAGCGAGTTTGAACTGCTATTTATTCTCTTGCTCCATAAAGGCCGAGGAATTGAGAGTATTTAAAAAAGTAACAGAAGCATGGAGCGTACACGTAATATTATTAAGAGATTTATAAGATTTTATCGAATAAACTTCCAGAATTTTGATAAAATTATAAATTATTTTTAGAAAAAAATCAGACATAAATCCTGAAAAGAGTTTTTATCACAGGTTAAGCTAATTTTATCAAATTCAGAAAATTAGAAAGTATATATATTTCTAAACGGATACGATAATTTTTTTATAAAATTGTAAAATATGATGCATCATATAGCTTTAAGCTACAAATTTAAAAGAACGTGATTAAAGGAAATCTCTGAAATTTAACTTTTCATATTTACTTTTCATATATTTTACTAAAAACAAAAAATAAATTAAATAATTTTATCACGACAAAGAAAGATAAAAATATTTCTTAATCACAAAGGCTGTTCACCATATGCCGTATTTCAACGAAATCAGGGTTAAAATAATTGGCGTTATCAGTCACTTATGTAGTATCTTTTTTACAAAGAAAAATATTTTCCTTTTATTTATTGTATCGCAGTGTTTTCTTGTGTTAACCGGTTGCATAAATTTATTTCATTAGCATTTAATCCTTTAAAATTAACCAAACTTGTAATAGTTACGAGAAAGAGAAATTTCTATAAAAGGGTGAAAAATAGCATTTTTATTTCTACGAATTTAGGCGAAAAAATTTTAAACAGCATAATTTAATCTGAAAAAATATAAAATCTCAAATAGTAATTTTTATAAAATTTAATAGAAATTTAGGAATAAACTATTTGAACCTAAATAAACCCTTATCCAAAAATAAATAAAACGTTAGTCAGAGATACTTTAATACTCTGACAAGTATTATAAAAGTTAATATCTATTAATAAATATTATGTGAGTTTATAAAAGAATAAATCCGAATAATATTTAAATAAAATTGATGTTTTTCTAATAAAAGTATAACTACTTCTAAAAAATAAATAATTACTTTCAAAGATTCCTATTTCCTAGTTATTGATAAAGTCTTAATGCCCTCAACAAAAAATTATATTTGAAAACAGGTATTGATTTAAATTTTTCAATTATGTGTTATTTTTAAAAATAGTGAAATTATTTAATGAGGAGCTAGTTGGTTAGATGAGAGCAAATAATAAAATAAGTTGTATTTATAACTCTTACAGATGAAAACAATTTTTATGAAAACTATTATTTCGCTGTAATTTATTTAAATTTCGCAATTTAATGAAATTTAAGACCAATCTTTGATTTTTTCGAGATTTTTTTAAAAAATAAAAATTGCTCAATCTTTAATCAATTTATATTATTTAAAAATAAAATCTTAATTAACTAACCAACCATGAAAATCATTATAGTCATATTTCAAGCTAATTTTCACTTCCTTAATAGATTGATTGAGTTAGAAAAACAATATTTTATAACTTGAATATTAGTCCTCAAATAATAACTTTCGAATTAAATTCATCATTTATATATGATAAATATTATTTTCTGAAAATTCTATCTCATCATTATTATTATCGACCATAAAAAATAATTCGCAAATATTTATTCAAGTTGTTAAATTACTTGAAATTTATATATATTTAAATTCCAAATCAAAACTATTATTTGTCTCCTCGCGCATATTGCGCGCCTGTCTTCATAAGCCAATGCTACTATGTTATAAATTAAGTGATATAAATATGACACCTGCCCCCATAGTCTGAATAGATTTAAGTAACTGGTTTTAAGATGCTATAATTATAGAAAGGAATTTTTTATTGCTAGGAAGAATAATTGTAAACGGAATTACAAAGAGAAAAAGAACTAAAATTTAAAAAGCCAAACTCCAAAAATGTTGGATATTGTTTAAACATATCTTTTAAAATAATTTTGAAGATGGAATTTGATTTTAAAACCAAATTTTGAGTTTAGTTCTGAGCTATTTCTGTCTGACCCATTGTATTAGATCGAACATACCTTTTTACCATTCATTAGCAACCTTTCGCTACCTTATTTTTCTTTCTTTTTTTTTTTTTTT
>LSSN01000318.1:0-18877 GCA_001970855.1 Smittium culicis
TATTTTCATTGGATCTTATTTCTTTTCTATACATATTGAGAGTATTTTCGTTTATATTACTATTATTTAATATTTTATAATAAATTTTATTTGTTTTTTCCAAGGATTCGATTGATTTGTTTATAGATTGAACTTTTCCATATTTTATGTAAATTCCTTTGCATTTTTCTTTTATATTGTTCCAATCAATAAGTGTTTTGCAAGTTTCTTTTAGTGCATTGTTTATTTCAATTGAGGCATTATTATTTTCCAATAATTTTGAATTTAGCTTCCAATTTCTTGTACTCTTTTTTTCAATTGGATAATAGTTGATTATAAAAGTTATACATTTATTGTCGGAGAATTCTGTTGGGTCAATATTAGTAATCAAACAATTATTTATAGATTCTTTGGTTAAAAAAACATGATCTATTCTGGATTTATATCTACCAGCATACTCTTGCCATGTGTAAATGGTTTCGCCTTTTTTTAATTCGCTTATTAAATTTTTTAGATTTAAAGGCTTTATTAGTTTCTCCATATTTTCCCATTCTCTTGTTTTTGTAATTTTTTGAGGATACCTATCATGTTGTTCATTTTCAATTTTTATTTTAATGAGTGAAAATTTAGGGAATAATAAAAAACAACTTCTCACCAATAAAAACACATTTTTATGTTGATGTAATACGTTAGTCTATATTGTGGAGTGCGTTTAGCAATTATCCTAATAAATAGTCAAACATCAAAAATTTTTAGGTAATAAAATTAAAAAATAAATAAATTTAACTTTGTAACTAAAAATATCATTCACGCTCATAAAATATTTAAAATATATCATCGATCCAATGATATTTTAGAATCTTCTACATTTATATTGTTTCAATATGAAAAGCCTTAAACGTCAAACTTCCAACATGATTGAGCCGACATGTTTAATTAAATCTTACTCCAACGCCCTCAAAGCATCCGCCGCGCTAAAGTTATCAGTTAAACACCTGTTATGATAAAATCTTGAACAAAATACTTCCACCATGATTTTGGATAATTCACTTTCCTCCACATAGCTAATGTATATATTATAGTTTATTACTAAGGATTTTTATTTTGGGTTCAAAATATTAATAAATAAATTGATAATGTTTTTATAAGGAAATTATGATTTTTTGTTGGTTTTCTTAAGATTTTTATTATTTGTATTATTCTTTTCAATTTATATATATTTTTCTTCTTCTTACAACTTATTTAGGAATTGTTAATTATAGTGATTAAAATAAAATATAGATTTTTTAAATAAAGAAATAATACAAAGAATCATTTCAACATAAAAAAATACAAATAAGCTATATCCATTGTAAAAAAAAACTGACCAAATGAATCATCATATTTTAAGTATTAAATCTGAATTCTTTGAAATCAGATTTATAACACTGTTTATTTGTAGTTTAAAGAAATGCTGATCTTTCTTTATTGTAATATTTATCTATGACAATAGTGTTCGAAATAAAAATAAACTATAGTAGCAAATAAGAAAAGAAAAATAATTGTTGAAGATTAGCAGTAAACAGATAATATTAAAAGAGGCTCAAAAAACTTCAAGAAAAAAGACACCTTATTCCTTTACCCATCAAAACTCTTTATAAAAATTAACTTATTGATTCATTTATGATTATTAATGATGTTTACCATTTACTGTTTATTTACAATATACCAATGATTCTTAAAGCCTCAGAATTAAAGTATTTTAATTTAGAGCTATTGGTATATTTTGTAGATCAAAAACAATCTACCCACGTGAATGGGTTAAAAAAAACAAAAAATTGTTAGCTTTATATCATATCAAGCGGTAAGATATTTTAAAAATAGTTAAACGCAATATCCCAATTTTTTGTATTAAATTTATTATTTGTATATCACTTTATACTTTTAACTTATTTTCAAATATGTATCTAATTAATAATATACATTTTTATTTCAGCGTTCAGTTTGTTCACCAGTCTATTTATAGGCTCCACTCAAACAAATCAGAAATTAAGTGTAACTTTTAGAATAAAAATAATATTAGATCTTGATTTTCATAGAAATTCTATTAATTATTTTAAATCAAGCAAGTTAATTTAGAGCCTAAATAATAGCTACACTATTTACATAAAATCAATCTTTGCTATAATTTAATGATGCACTATAGTAGATGCAATGTAAAAATGAATAGAAAGTCATATACTATCATAAAAAGTCAGAGCCCTTTATATTTTGGGATAAAGTTAGTGAATAATGACTATGATACTATAGATTATTGCCCTTTTTTTTTGCGACTTGTATAAATAGTAAATTCTTAAAAGATGCGAAGTTTTTTTTCTTAGGGGAGCTATTAGCTTATGAGAATTAGATATAGCTATGGGATGTATCAGATAACTAAGTCGATAATTTTCTATTATAGGTTAAAAAATAAAGAGCGAATGATGAGTAGGGAAAGTTTAACATGTAAAGTCCTGCTCTTCAAAATAACCATCCAAATGCAATATTAACCTTTTCACGACCTGCAGGCTATTTTTGATCTACCAAATCTGACCAACTGATTTCGGCAAAAAAAATATAATTACGATAAACTAAAAAATAATGATTTAATACAGAATGCTGACGAATAATGAATATAAATATATATAATAAAAAAATCAATAAAATCGCTTTTTAAAAAGCGTGTATTACGGGAAAAGGTTATTAAAGCGCAATATATAATTTTTAATAAAAAAGGGGCCTATTAAGGATTAATCGAAATTAAATCGTATAAGAAAAAGAGGTTCGTAAATATTAAAAACCGAAAAAACGTATTTTAATTTATTTTAAGCGACAAATTATAAATATTAATGTTAAAAAAATAGTATAGCTCAAAGTTTTTTTTTTTAAATCAGGATTGTTTGCTATTTTTATTAATATAAAAAGAGCTTGTAAATATGGGGCATTAGATTAATCAATCATAAATCAATAAAATATTTGGAATAAAATTTTCTTAATTTTTATGTATATTATAAATTTTTTATAGATTAAAAACAGAATATAATTACTGAAATCTAAAGTAGATCATCATTCGTACAATTATTTATACACAAAAAGTTATTGCGGTAGTTTAAATGGCGTTTTTGTGGATCAGTAATACAAAAAGATTGTACAGGAAAGCCTATACAAGTAAGATAATAAAATAATTGATTTTAACTTTTTGTTTTTTATGCATATAAAAAACGCATAATTGATGATAGAATCAAGAAAATAACGAATCTAATTTACTTGATAGAGTATAGATCAAAAATATATTATCAAAAGGAGGAACGAGGAATTAATTTTCTTTGTCTTTTTGATGTTTATTTATACTGTACTAAAATAAATACGTATAAAAAAAGATAAATGATATGCGCCTAGTACAATGCATAATCGACGTTGATATGAGAATATATTCACTAAGATTTTAAAAATTGTTTAAACTTATACTTTAGTATAAGTTTAAATGTATATAACCAAACTGTCAGAGCTACAATATATTATAATATGTATATTTTTGGTAAAACAACATTCTCTCAATACAGTATAAATAATCCCATTAACTCTATTTATCTATTGAAAATTATAAACCTGTTTGTTACCAATCATTATATATAATTAATATCTTATCAATCTAATATTCAAAAAGTAACTCAAAATTATAATGACTAAACTTGTATCGGCTCTATTTGTGTTGGCAGCCTCGTCAGTTTACACTTTATCTGGCAATTTCGAAAGCTCAAACAATGAAATGATGTTTGATAATTCGAATGAAGATTCTGGCGCCTTTAGCTCGAGAAATTATTCTGAGGTAAACGGTATAGATCAAATAATAACCTTGAAAATTTTGAAATTTGGGATAACGACGATTTAGAACCCATGGCATATCCAATCCCGCGTCAACCATACAATGCTGCCGCAAGAGCCTATCCTTATGCAAGAGCCTACCCTCAGGCAGGAGCTTACCCTCGAGCTGGAGCCTACCCTCGAGCTGGTGTCTACCCTAGAGCAAGCGCATCATACCGCTCCGCTGGATCATACGGAATTTATCGATCACCTAGAGTAAATATAATCGCTCGAGGATATACTGCTGGCGGTAGATACCCTAATAGAGCATGTAGACGAAATTGCGTTCTAGGAGGATACAAAGCTGGCAGATACAATCCAAATTTTAGACGGTCTGCTTATCGTCGTAGAAATATTACCAATAATGGCTATAACTCTTCAGCTGCACCACCTGGTCAAGCACCTGAAAGCGGTGGAAATGACTCTAACGGGCCACCAGCACAAGGTGCAGAAGATGAAGGTAGCAACAATTCACGACCCGAAAAACAAGGGGCAAGAGGTGATGGTAACTCTCCACCAGCATACGATAATAATGCTCCACCTGCAGACGATAATAGTGCTCCACCTGAAGATAATCAGTAGAATTTTCATATTTAAATAAAGCGAAAACGGCGAACTTATTTCAACTATTATCATTATTTTCACTTTAAATATAAATAAAATAATATTCTATAAAAATATTTAAGCGTTTGTTGGTCGAGTAGCCATAATACGAAGCATCAATATAGAATCTGAAAATTACACTTTAATGCTCAAATGACATTTATCTATAAATTGTAGATCGAAAAACTATTGCTAGTCAATAAATTGGTTTCAGTAGTAGATTATCCTATTACTGAACATAACAATTAATGCTCTAAGTGGATGAAATTTTTACCATTATTATTATAAAAATAGATATAAAATATATAAAGATAATCAAACAATGCTTGAAAATTCGATTATATAAATTTGGTGCAAGACTTGAAAATCTTGTGAGGGTTTCCTGAAGTCAGTGCCCAGAGCTTTAATGTCGATTGTGCTGTCGGCGACGAACCTATCAGGTTTGATAGTCTGTAGTGCTCTAATAGAGCAAAGGTCTCTTCTGGTGTGAAATTTTTGACAACAAGAGATTCAAAGTCAAAAGCCGAAATCGACTTGGGGTCGTTTGAGCAGCTTTCCAATGCCGAGTTTAGCTCGCTGCTAATAAAGCGCGAGTCGGTATTCGATGTAGCCCCGATTGCTATTCCGCGAGCTAGGCTTTTCTTGCCGATTTTAGAGTCGCCTGAAGAATTCATGCTAGGAACTGAGCCAAAATATGGAAGCAAACTATTTACTAAAAGAAGATTGTGTGCGGGGATTCGAACATTTTTTTGGTCTGTGTATAAAGTAGTCGAATAAAAAGTGTTGATCTGGTCAATAGCTATCATCACTGGAACGTCTGCTTGAGAATCTAGAACTGAGAGCACAATATTCAATGCCTCTTGGGATAGCGAAGGGGTTTTGATTCCGATGTCTAAAACATCAAAAACTGACTGGTCAGCACTCAGCTTTTGCTTTCCCAAAACAAAATCTTTTTTGAGCGTTAAGAGGGATCTTAGTGTATCATTCTCATTCAGTGATTTGATTTTTTGAAGGAAGCTTGATACAAGAGTCCATTGATAAAAATATTTTGTATCAGTAAGTTTTGGGAGATAAGGCTTGCTAGAATCGACCCAGGAGTTGGCTAAAAGCAAATATTAAAATCGTTAATTTTATAGGTACCATAAAGCTGTTTTTGAAATTTGGTTTATTAAAATATCTAAAGTGATCGAAATATGTGTTAAAATTTATTACTTTCTCCGGCATAAATAACAAACCAGCCAGCATTCACTGCGCTAGATGCTGCTTGGAGTAAAACTGAGCTCTTTCCCGAGCCTGGCTTTCCGTCTGTGATATTAGAAATTAAAAAATATAAGTTTACAATGGTATTGAATCAGGTAGTATAAAATTCTATAAAAAGAAAGCATCAAGAAAAAATTAACACTTACTAAGAATGAGACTTTTATCCCTAGGAGCTAGAGAACTTGCGAGAACTTTTTCGACAACCAATCTTGTGGTATCTCTGAATATCATTCCATGGTTGTTAAGAGTAGAGAACTAGAGTTATGAATAAGATTGTAATTTTATAATTACTTTTAGGATTAGTAGCAAAAATTATAAAGATTTGAGATTTTTAATGAGATAAAGTTACAGATTCCGATATTTCTGCAGGTAGATTTTCTTTTCCTAGTATTTTGACATGGTTTTGATCAATTGAAAATAGCATATTTTTCGATTCAGAAGTTGATAGCTCCTGTAAAATAAATTGTTTTCACAGTGTTAGTAAAAATGAAGATGATAACTTTGTATTGAGTATAGAATAATATATCTTACAAAGCTAATTGGTTGGATTTGAATGTTAATCGCAGGTTTATAGTATAGTGGATTTTTTGCTCCTGTAAAAGTTTCTTCAGAGCCTGTAGCGGACTAAGAAGAGAATGAGAAAAGTTAAATTTGCACAGTTAATTTTACAAAAATTTATTATGAGTACCTTTTGGGATTTTTTGTCGACCTTCTTGACAAATGATGCAGATTTAGTACGATCAACCTCTAAAAAAGAATTTAAATTTTTTACGATTAAGAATTGATGGGGTTAAAATAAACACTAATCGAACTACCTTTTCTTTTGCCAGCATAGTTGATTGAGGATGAGCTAAAGAGTGCTTTGTGGTTGCATGAAGTTTTTCGGAGAGTGAATCTCGATCTATTTAATGTTTGAAAGAATGACAAATTCATTTTGTTTTCGGCTATTCAAGGATCTAATTTTGCTCTATTTTCTAGAATATCTGAACTTTATGATATTAAGATAGATATGGATTAATAAAGCTAGCTGTTTAATTTTTAGGACCCTTTTAGTTGTACGAGAAGACTTTTTGCTGTTACTATTTCTTTAGGTATCAATTTGGACTCTTATTTATCTTGATCTGCCAATAGCTGTATATGATATCTCAGATATCGAAAATTGCTATAATTTATCATAGATCACCAACTTATCCAATTATAATTCAAATTAGCTTTTAAATATTAAACTGTAATTATGATTTTACAATTGCCTCAGTATCTCATTTACGAATAGGGATATTCATACGAGGAGAGGAACTTAATTTTTTAGAAATTCTATTTGCTTATGAAAATTAGGCAATTTTATTGGCTGTATTTAATTATTCATTCGATGATATATTCTAATAAAATTTAAGCGTAAAAAAATGGTGAAAAGTAGGAAAAATTTAAATCGAAAAGTTCTGTCTTTCGTATGAATACCCTGTAAGAGCCACTCAAATAGCCATACATTTATCTTTTTATCAACTCAGAAGCTATTGATACTAATTAACTATCATTATCATTATTATTCATTAGCGATTTTTAATCTAGATTTTTAGCTATTGAAGTATGATTTCTAAAGCTAACTATTATTGAACTCCAACAATTAACCCATTTATATGAAATGGAGATAGATATTCAGTTTTATGGACCGATAACTGGTTACCGCCATTAAAAGTAAAAATATATGGGAGATTCTTTATGAAGAGCGCGCTTTTAGAAATATCGAGTTATAGTATTCGAAATTTCATGGTTAATTATTACCCATTAAAAAAAATCTATAGTTATTTTTAGCAAATAATAGTTAAAAATGAAATAAATAAATAGAAAAAACAAAATGTCTTTTCAATTACTCCAATAATATTTAAAATTCATGAGTATTAGGCCAATAATTTCAAGTTGCAACAAAGTGCTTTCTACGTTAAGAATCTCCAATATGTATAATATTAGAGGTTCTGAGACAAAACATAAATTTAGCACATTTAAATTATTGGTAAGAAAAGATCAATTCATTGAAATTAAAAAGTTTACTGCTCTCATTACTGCCAGCTGTAAATTTATTAACGTACCTGAAATTGCATTTTTACGAATACTTCAAATGAACTAACTAAAATTCAAAAAACTTAGACAAAAAAAAAGTAAATGTTTTTGAGGTGTTATTTTGTTTTTTTATCAAATCATATCTATTTTAATTTTTTTACTTAGTTCTTCCACTTTAAAAACAAGAAAATTTAACTATTGGATTTTTTTCATGAAGTTATAAAATTTTTCTTAATTAAATTATATTTTGAAAAATCACAGGTAACAAGAATTTAATTTAAAACTTGTATACGAATGCTGAAATGATAATAAAAGGCGTTAACCTCAATGAAATAAATAAGAAATTTTTGGGCAATAAATATTAATTATGATTATGTAAGATAATTAGTTGATTGATGGTTCATTAGGACTATTGCAGTCAAAGGTATTAGGGACTTGGAAGTATGGTGCTAGTGTTTTGGATAAGAGAAATAAGTAGATAAATAAATATAAACAGTGATGTATCTATAAATTTTTAAATATTCTAAATATTAAAGTATTATCAGTGATTATTAACCCTTTCACGGGCGGCAGACTATTATTTATCTGTCAAATATAGGAAATTAGATTGAATAAAATCTTTTTTTTTTTCAAGTAAGTATGGCAGAAAAGGGTTAAATAGTCGATTTAAAAATTAAATATTTCTGATAGTGTATCAGAAGCTATAAAATTTTATTTAAAGTAGCAAAAAAAATTTTTTTATGAAAACTTTTATTTGAAGCAATAGTAGTTAAGTTTCAATTTTAGTGAGTTATTTTCATCTTAATTTAAATTATAAGGATTTTTAGTCGGCATATTATTGGAAGAGCCGTCTTATATCAAAGCAGTAATATGTGCCAGAAAATTTTTTGAAAAAAAATGAAAAGCAGGTAATTTTGGAAAACGCTCAAAGGTTCAGGTATATTTAATATTACCAGATTATTTTTCATTGCTGATGTAATTATAAGTTTTATAGGTGATATTTTGAGCTATAAATCGTAGCGTTTCTAACAAAATGTTAATATACATATTTTGTGTTATAAGAGCTGTATTCGTGTTTATATGTAAAATGACAAAAGTTAGATATTTTTAATTTTATGTATTGATAATATAACTAAAATATGATCAGAACTATTTAACATAATAGATAATATGTTAACAGGTTGTTTAGAGATAGATAGCCTTAGTTGTAATAGAGAATGTCAATTTAAAAATCATAAAAGTTTGTAAATATTTACTAAATATACATTAATACGCGACGAAGAAATGTAAAAATAAAATAATATCGATTACTCAGCGTAAGAATATACCAATATAAAAGAAAACCTGGTTTCTTTTAATTAGCTAAAAAAAATCTAATATAGCTGATGAATTGCGTTCTGAGAAAAACATGCATTTATTTAATATTAATTTACCCTAAAATTGCTAATATGTGCAGAGGATCTAATAGTATTTTGGCTTAATAGATTTTGGAAAATTTTTACAAATATAATGGATTTATAATTTTACAGAAGCGAATAATTGAGTATAATATTGATTTAATTGAAATATTTAACAAAGTTTTATTTTAAATTTACAGGCCTCGATTTGATATACTTTTTATTATAAAATTATATTTTGATATTTTTTTTAGAATGCATTTATTTGATAGGTTTGAGATTAAATTGCTATTATTGAAATGAATAAGGATATTAATTTAGTAGAAAGAAAAATAGCTTGATTAACATTGTAGTGCACATATATTCTATAGTGCTTTTATGGGTATAGAATTATAAATAAAAAAGAAAGGAAAACTCTAAAATCATTGAATAGTGTGATGAATGTAAAATAGTAGCAAAGGGGTGATACACAAATACGCATAAATAAGTAAGAATCGAATTGATATAGTAATTATCTAAAGATACCAGCCAATGGAAAAAACGAGATAACAACTGGATTAATCTGAATAGTACTGATGACCTTTTAAATATATTTTTTTCTTGTAAAGTTTTTACACTGAAATCACGTCGTTTATTTTTTTATATTATACATAATCTCTAGTGACGCTCTATTGATATTCTTTTTCGTTGTTTTTTGATCTAAAATATTTCTTGTTTCAATAAATGAAATGATTGGAAGGAAATTGGTTGGAAATAGTGTCTTCAACAGCAATAAAGTTACTTTTGTGGAGTATGAATATGAGCGTTAATTTGAACGACAGTTATTAGTTTCATATTTTTTATAGCCAATTAGTAAGAATTAGTTAATATATGCTACATTAAAAATATTATGTTACACAAAGCCTAAATAAGTTAAGTTAAGCTGCAAATTAAGCTAAAGCCATGCCTTTTGACGCCCTTTTTTATTTTTTTGACAGCGATTAAATTGACTCAAAGGTGTACACAACGGAAAAATAAATAAATGAATTCAGGAAGGCTCAAATAAGTATAAATACCAGCATGTAAGCTCACTCTTCATAATAAAGAAAAGAAAAATCATTATCTATAAAATTAATAAAATTCCAGTTTATTTATTCTCCAGTTTTATAAGCTCGCTATCTCATTTATAAAGTTATCTTTAATAAATTATCTTGCTTATACTTAGTTACTATAAATACCCGATACTAAAAATGAATTTAAGCTTCAAATCTTCCAGAGTTTTGTATGCAAACAAGTGTGCCTCCACTCTCTTTCCAAATAAATCTACTACATCTAAATGTATATTATCCAACTACAAAACTTCCCAGCTATCAAATCATCAACTACCAGCTATCAAGAATGAAGTCATGGTTAGTAGTTATCTCCGCTTCATCTAAATATTTCTTGCTTCATGCTCAAATATTAAAAGCCTATCATATTCCTCTTACAGACATAATTAAATCATTTAATATTTATTTTATTAGAGAGATTATCCTGCAAACAGCGTTGATAGAAAGAAGCTGATGGAGGCTCTAGATTCTATTCAAAACCAGGCCCCTTTCCACGTAAACTTGGTAATTAATGGAAAAGAAGTCTCTGGAGAAGGTACAGATAGCCAAGTATACCCAAGCGACCATCAAAACTTGCTATGCACTTTTGAAAATGCTAGCAAAAAACAAGTCGAAGAGGTAATTGAGCTTTCTAAAAAAAATCTTTTTTTATCATTCATATATTACTAATTTATCTCTCGCTAATTCTTCCTCCTTAAAATCTAGGCTATTGAAGGTGCCCTTCAAGCTCGTGAAAAATGGTCACAGATGCCTATATATGACAGACAGGCAATTTTTTTGAAAGCTGCTGATCTTATCACCAATAAATATCGCTATCTAGTCCTAGCTTCAACAATGTTAGGACAGGGGAAGAGTATTTGGCAAGCTGAGATTGATTCGACTGCCGAAGCATCCGATTTTTTGAGATTTAATGCCAAATACTCTTCAGAAATTTATAGCACCCAACCAACAGAAAATTCGAATGGAACCTGGAACCATTTGGAATATAGGCCATTGGAAGGTTTTGTGTATGCTGTATCCCCTTTCAATTTTACAGCTATCGGCGTCAACTTAGCAGCTGCTCCAGCCATCATGGGTAATACTGTATTGTGGAAACCATCAAACTCTGCAATTTTATCAAACTACATCATGTACAAAATATTGGAAGAAGCTGGACTTCCTGAAGGCGTAATTCAATTTATTCCTGGTGATCCAATCAAAATAACTGATCAAATAGTGAGCAATCCAAATTTCGCAGCTCTTCACTTTACTGGCAGTACCAGCGTCTTTAAGAATCTATGGAAAAAAATATCTAGTAATATAGATGTTTATAAATCATACCCACGTATTGTCGGCGAAACTGGAGGCAAGAACTTCCACCTTTTGCACAGCTCCGCTAATGTTGATAACGCAGTCCTTCAAACAATCCGTGGCGCTTTCGAGTACCAAGGTCAAAAATGCTCAGCAACTTCAAGAATATATGTCCCGGATAATTTGTGGCCAGAATTCAAATCAAAACTTTTAAATATCGCGTCTTCAATCAAAATGGGTAACGTTACAGATCCAGAAACTTTTGTTGGACCTGTTATCAACAAAGTTGCATTTGATAAGATTAAGAGCTTTATTGACTTTGCAAAATCATCACCAGAATGCGAAGTAATATTGGGAGGCAACTGTGACTCTTCTGTTGGATATTTTGTTGAACCAACAGTAATCCAAACAACTAATCCACACTTTAAAACCATGACTGAAGAAATCTTTGGGCCTGTATTAACAGCCTATGTTTACAAATCCGAAGAATTCAAAGAAGTGATTGATATTATAGATAATACCTCTAACTATGCACTAACTGGATCTATCTTTTCTCAAGATCGTGAAGCTATATTGTATGCATCAAGCAAACTTGTAAATGCAGCAGGTAACTTCTACATTAATGACAAGTCAACAGGAGCAGTTGTTGGCCAGCAGCCATTTGGAGGTGCCCGTGCCTCAGGAACAAACGATAAGGCTGGTAGTGCTAATTTGCTCACCAGATTTGTTTCTCCAAGATCTATCAAAGAGACTTTCTTACCAATAGAAAACTACAAGTATCCAAGCAACCTATTGTAAAAAGAGTTCAACTTCACTCTAGCCTTTTATTTTTTAATATCTTGTAAAACCAGCTTAATAAATAATTTCATAGCTTTTACTCTTTTTTTTTAAGGTATATAATTTTTTTTTTTTGCAGCTTGATAAGTGTGTCTTTTAGTTTTATATTTTCGGTTCTAGTATTTAAAAATGCGATTTAAAGTTATGATAAATTAATCGAAACGTGAATTATTTTGACAAAGATATGTATAATGTAAATTAATAGAGTATACCATAAATATTAAGCATATATTCTTAGGACTATCAACTCAACTTTGTCAAAACTATTTTTTCAAGAATGTAACCCAGTAGTGAGTAGATAGACCAAAAAATATATATATAGGTAATATGAGTTTTACTCAATACCATATATAGAAAATTCAACTTGAGGTAGAGTCAATTATTATAAAACTTTTGAAATTTTGTATTTTTTATATGATAAGTACAAAATACCAGAGGGCTTCAAATAGCTAAAACTTATTTTAATTTACAGCCTGTCTAAATGCAAGGTAATAAAATATTCAGTTCATCTTTTCATAAATTTATAAAAGATGTGAGAAGTGGCAATTTATTGGTGTGTAAAATTCTCTTGTCGAATAAACTGTATAGTTAGAAAATGACAGCAAATCATATATTTTAAAATTAGAGATGATCAAAGCTTGTAAGAGATATCTAGCCTGAGATTAGCTGCTGCGTTTTTTTACTCAATCTATGTATTCAATTATTGGATGATCAACTAAACTCAAGCAGATTCACAACCTGTAGTAGCGTTGGAATTTTTTGGTAGATTTTGCGATCCAAATTGTGCAGTTATTGGCCAGTATACAGATGAAGTGTAATTTTTTTAGTTAAAAAAAAAAAGTTATATTTAGTAAAAAAAAGTGTTTTCTAAAAGCTATTAGAAAAAATTCACAAATTCGTTAAAAAAAAAAATTAGAATAGAAATACATTTGAAAATAAAGTAAAAAAAAATTTTTTTAATTGATAAGTTTTTATCCAATAGATAATGCAATTAGAATATGGAGGATGAATTTATTTGTGGATCAATTTGCGATTTAGACTATTATTTTTTTTTTATTTTAGCTAAAAAGGAAGATTTTATAATTTCTTCTTGTCTTGCTTAAATAAAGTTGTAAGCTGTGGATAATCTTTTATTTAAATAAACTATTTGGATACCCTTTGATACTTTAGAATAATACTCCCCCTTCTCTTATCCTTCAATTCTACTCATTTATTTAGCAGCCCCTTATCCTCATATAATATACTTATTCTCTTCTAATTTTCATTGACATTAGATCATAAATTTGACTCGCAATTTCTATCGAACTAAATAAATATTTTTTTACATAATACAACCCCTGTCCGCCAAACTCAAGGTTAAATTCGAATAAAAAACAATCCTTTTTTATAATGGAATCTGGACTAGATTTTGAACTTAATAAGATTAGAAGGCTTTCTAGCTCCAATCTTCAAAATCAGCAACAATTTGCTGGCACTCTAATAGCTATCGAAGAAACCCTCAAAGAACAAGGCCAACCTCTTGTGCCTTCCAGCTACGCTGCAACTTTGGTATTTAAAATGTTTTATTTTATGATTTTAACAATTTAACAATTTTTCTTACTAGTTTTATAAAAGCATAATCCAATAATTATATCTTTGTTCGGTAATGTTTATTAATTTTGCCATTTACAATATTATTTTTTTCTAATAGATGACTCTTCTAGACCAACACAAAGAAGCAAGTTTAGATTTTGTCGGCCCTATTCTATATATATTGGCTGCAATTTTACCTTTCGTTCCTCAATCTGTTATTCAGGCTCAATTCTCTAGCATCATGAGTATATTATCTACTTCTTTAGATTTATCCAAGGCCGATCCAATGACCTTACGTTCTGTAACCACCTTTAATTAATCACACGATATCCTCTTTTCTACTAGTGTCCCTTATCTAAAACTCTAAAATACTATAATAGGTACTCACTTGCTTAGAACACATTCTTAAAAACCAAGATTTACGCGTTTGGAAACAACCAACAGCTCAAAAGGCTTTGCAGTCTGTGTTCATTCTAGGGCTTGACTCTAGACCTAAAGTACGTAGACGCGGACAAGTAGCTGCTGCCAATATTCTCACCAACATCCCACCACCTTCTGCTTCTCATCCTATGGCAAACGATTCTGTCGAATTCATTCTAAACTCGCTAAAAGACGCCAACAAAGATTCTACCGCCACTGTACATGTATTACAATTCATGTCCACAATGTTTAAAGCCTTTCCATCTAATGTAACTATCACAAATACTTAAAATCAATATGTCATATACCCTTTTTACATTTTTATCTATTTTTTTTTGACCTCTATCTCCTGAACTATTACTCAGACATATTCTATAATTTAAATCATCTATACTTTTTATATTAGCGCTTTGAAGATTTATCAAATATCCTGCTTTCTCTTCTCAAAATGAATGACGCTTTCATATACTCTGAAGTCTTGAAATGCTTTGAAAGCTTGTTCCAAGTCATAAGCGTTGATTTCGATAAAGACCTATTCTTTGACCTACTCAACTCAATAATTGCTCAAAGACCTAACGTAAATGATGCTTCGCTTAGCAAATCGTGGCTCGTCATTAATGACCTAGGGTTTGATGCCTTATTCAGATTAAACCCTAAACTTTGTGAAGTTCAAATCCCTTCTGCTTTTGAAATGGTCAAGCCATACATCGAATTAGGAAAACCTGAAGTCAAAGAAGCTGCAATAAAGTGCATGGAAACATTTGTCTCTAAATGTCTGCGTGAAGGTTCTGCCTGCTCTACGGATGTAGCATCAAAATTGTCCTCTAGTTTAGTCGAATGCTTAGGAATAAGATATAGAGAATCTTGGGTCTCTATTTTTTATGTAACTTCCTTACTAACTACTAAACTCGGTAAGTCATCTAGACCTACAATGGACAATCTTATTACTCTTATATCTGAAATGCGCATGGAGAAGGGCTTTGAGTTTAAAAAAGAAGCCGACGCGACTCTAGGTGCTTCCATATCTGCTATGGGCCCTAAACTCTTTTTAGAGCTGCTCCCTCTCAACATCGAATCCTCTATTCCTGGAATGAACCAGGCACCTCCTAAAAAAAATAAAGGATCTAACGAGTCTACTGACGAAGGAAGGGCTTGGATTCTACCATTGATGAATGGATACATCAAAGACGCGGATATTGAATATTTTATTGATCATTTGCTTCCACTTGCTGATAAGCTTGAATTTTATAGCCAAAAACTCCAAACAAATGGTCGTGCCATCCAAGCTAAAGTAGTTTCTGTACTATCAATTCAAATTTGGTCGTTACTTGGTGGGTTTTTCTCTTCCCCAAGCGATATAACCAAAAGTTTTGATGCCGATTTTGTTGAAAGAATACTAAACCAACTAGTCGAAGTTCCTGAACTTCGCTCTTCTTTGTGCACATCCTTAAACACTCTAGTAAAAAACATATTAAAAGATTTAAATTCTGACCCTTCTTTGGAAACTTCTTCTGACAGTAAAAAATCTGACATCGCCGAAAAAAATAAACTTCACATATCTCAATTCGCCCCTAAAATATTATCAACTCTCTTCACCATAATTGCCGACACACCAGCTCCTAAAGGAAGATATATCCACGAAAGTGCAACCTTCCAGCTTAAAGTAACAGATTCAAAAGATATTACTTTAGCATTCAATAAAGTATTGACTATGCTCACAAAAGCTTTGGTATCACACACTACTCCAACTGCTGCCGAATCTTCTAGCAAGTACCTGGACACAAACCCTCAGCCCCCTGTTTACTCAATGTTAGATATGATTGGTACTTTAGCACCATTCTTGGATGAATCCTCAATCTTCTCTGCCCTTGATGTTTTGCTTCCTCTATTATCCCAACCCGATGACGTGATCCTCCAAAAGAAAACTTATAAAGCGTTAGGTCTTTTCGCAACTTCCATCGCACAACCAATCGCTCAGCTAGGAGAGAATGATATTTCCGAAAACAAAGAGTTAAACTCAAGATTCGTCAATAAAGTTTTGCCTTCTTTGATCAGCTCTGCTCAGTTTGCTTCGCCATTATCTCGCAGAAACAGATTGAACTTGCTCTCATTAACTACTCAGATTTTACCAAACACCGAACTTCATATTGTTCCATTGTTCTTATCCGAAGCCATAATTGGAACAAAGGATATAAATGAAAAGAGTCGATTGACCTCCTTTGAACTCTTGGATTCTCTTGCTCAAAAAATGTCCTTGGGAGGATCTATTGATGCCTCAAAATTGAAAAATGATGATGATTTAGACATGGATAATGAAGGCAGCGACAAGGAAGAAATTAGCGATAAATCAGATGACAGCGAAGGTGAAATGGATCAAGATGGTATATCTGCTGCCGAAATTCACGCTGGTGATAAAAGCAGTGTTAAATCAGCCTCTTTGGAAGAGTACATTGAAATGGTAGTTGCAGGGTTAGCTGCCAAAACCCCATATATGATTTCTGCAACAGTTACCTCTTTAGCTTATTTACTCAATGCCTACTCGGAAAAACTTTCTCCTAAACTAATAACTACTTTACTAGACACTATTTTATTATTCGTAAATAGTAATAGTCGCGAGATTGCTAAAGCTTCCCTAGGATTTGTTAAAGTTTCAGTTTTGGTTTTACCAAGAGATTACCTGATTAAGGCTCTAGATGGGCTTGTTACTGGTATTTTGAAATGGGCAAACGAACACAGAGCTAGATTTTCTCTAAAATCTCGCCACATTATTGAGCGCCTCATCAGAAGAGTCGGTATTGATGAAGTTGAAAAAGCAACTCCTGAAGAACACAAAAAGTTAATCCAGAACATCAAAAAGAGAAAGCTAAGAGCTAAAAGAGGAAAGACCCAAAATGATGATAGCGAAAATGAAAAAGAGAAAGAAAACAGCACTGATAAACTTAAAAGAGCTGTTAGACGCAAGGGGACCTTTGGTATTAACAGCGACTCGGATTCGAGTGACGATAGCGATTTCTTTGAAAAGAAGAATTTTGGAAATCGCCAACCAGCAAATAATTCCAAAGCAGGCCCTCAATCAAATTCTGGAAATTCCGGAAAAACTCAACAAAATCACGAGTCGTGGATTGTTGAAGATGATAGCAGAAACGACCCATTGGATTTCTTGAGTCAATCTGCTTTCTCACAGCTATCCTCGTCTAAGCCATCTAAAAATCTAAAGAATGAAAGCTTTAAAAAACACGTTCCTACAACCAAAGATGGTAAATTTATCTTTGAAGATGACGAAGAATCAGCACCAAGCAAAATCAAAGCTGGTATCCAAGGAATGCAAATCAGTGGCGAAGACAACGCCGATGCTGAAGGCGATTCAAATTATTATATGGAAATGGTCAGTAGTAAAGACGGATTCAGTCGTGGAAATAAAAACAAGATCAAATTCAATAAACGCAAGTCAAATGATGGAGACGATGATGGTTTCGGTAATGATATTAAATATAACAGCGCCGACAAAAAATCCAACAATGCAGCCAATAAGCCAAAAGACACAAAAAGACAAAAGAAAGATTATGGCTCAGAATTCAAGTCTAAGAACGGCAAAGGAGATACCAAAAAGAAAGGAAAACTCGATCCTTACGCTTATATACCAATGGACCCAAAGCTTCTATCGTCCAAGTCTGGTAGCAAGTTGAATACAATGTCTAAATCCAAGAAAGATAAAAGACAAGCTAACCGCAACTAAACTAAATCCCTATTTTCAATCCGCCATTTTAGTAGAAATTCAATCACCCACAGATATTTACCCACTGTTTGATCTAAATAATTTTCATGTCCTTTCCTTTTTTTATTATTATTACTTTTATTAAATCTTTACAAATAACCTTTTCGTTTTTTTTATTTATATGCACTATAAATACAAATTTTAACTTATATAGACACATATCTTTAATTTTCTATTCATATCAATATTATCAAATTCCATAAAATTATCAAATTTTTATTGCAAATCTGTTGTACAAGTTATTTGGAGTTAAATTAAAATATACATTAAAAATTCTTAGAAGGAGCGAAAAATTTTTAACTAAAAAATTTATTTGTTATCGTGAATTAGATAAAACTATCAGATGTGCAAGAAAATATATTTAGCAGTTTTTTCTATTAAAATAATAATGATAATTGCAAAGCATATGAGTTGAAATATCAAATAGAAAAAGTTTCACCCCTTAAAATAACATGATCTTTCATAAAATTTTATATAAAATTTACTCTCCAATAATTTTTTTGAGTAGTGAATAACGCATGTATTTTGCATTAAATAAATGAACTTTGAATTCTAACAAATAGATTAACGTTATTAACATAAAAAAAAGCTCATTTATCTTTTCGATTTTGCTTTTGTTAGAACGAGCTTAATTCTATGACTGTTTTTAATTTCAATAGACCAGCATACTTGAAACAATTTTATGAAATATAATGCGGGTTTTTAGGTTCATCCCAATA